>BJBW01005040.1:0-13660 GCA_004320125.1 Scolopax mira
AAGAAATAGGCAGGAAGGCAGAAATTCAGATAGCAAAGAAACCTAAGTGTTCAGTGGTAGTACAGCAATTATTTATTCTTGCTATTTATAATGTGCCAAAGTTTGTGCAATATATGTCCAAAATGTTATGGGATTATTCATCTTGAAGGAAAATCTTAGTGGATATACTCCTACAAAGGCAGTGTGACCAGTAGCACCTGGCAGTGGAGTATTATGCAATGACATTTTTAATATGGCCATCAGGAAAAAGCCAAACACATAAAAAACCAATAACTGTATATAATGACTTTTTAGTCATTTAGTTATATGAGAAGACTCCCATAAAGTGCAGATGAAAAGCAGATATTAATATCTAACTTCCTGATAGTTGCCATAAACACTTGTTAAGTGCAGTACTGTTTGCCTGCATGAAGAAAAAAATGCCATAGTTTACTCTCCAGCCCTGATAATATCAAGAATTACCTTAAGAACAGATAAGGCTAAACACTGAGCTTGGCAGAGCAAGATGAAATGGGAAGAGGGAGGAAGAAAATAGTATTTTTTGTCAAGACTAGTAACATTTTATACTGGAATATGCTTTCTGATGTGTCCAATAGAACAATATTTTTACTAATACATGAGACTACCTACCAGAGATGAGCAAAACTGCATGGAATGGAAAGTGGGCTGCAGCCTGGGAAAAGTAGGGTATCAGCTGGCACTGGTATGCTTGCAGCTATTAGGTAGTCTGGACACACCTCTGCATATTAGGCACTATGCCATTTACACAGACCTTCTTCCCTAAGAACCACAGAAGTTTCTTGTGCTAAATGAGTCTCGGGACCACTCACTGTGGAGATAGGCCATTTATCAGTCTATCAACTCATTCAATGCTCCTTTATTTTACTCTGGCTTGGTAGCGCTCAGCATCCAGCCATCTCTCTTTCTTGAGCTTGTTGGTGATGGGTGTATTTTGTTCTTCAGTTACCAGGCAAGCGTCCACTGGGCTGGACTGTGCAGGCAAAGGTGGACATCTACCTATGGCTTGGACCTGTCAGCTATGCCCACAGCATCATGGAGAATTTGCCTGTAGGATATGAGACTGAATTACCATCTGACACCAGTTCAGGGCACAGTTTGGTGCCCTCACCTGCCTGCCTGCTGTATAAAAGTAAGGCACTGTTTCTTCTCCATATTAGCAATTAAGAGACTTGGCCCCAAAAGCTCTAATTCAGATGGTGGCACAACCGCTATGTAAAGTAACTGTTCTGAGATGATCACGACTTAGCATTTTTCATGAAAAAAGGCTGGTTTCATTGCCAAGTCATCAGTGCTGCCATTGACACTTTGCAGATAGCAGGGAAAGAAAGTACTTTTTTGTTTGCAATTTCTGTTCCCTGTCCCTTGGGTCTGTCTCCTTGTAATGAAGAAGCATCCTTCAGTTCTCCTGATGTTGATGTTGATGTTGAACACTGAGTAGATAAACCAGTGACAGGAGATAAAAACCGGTAGTTAACAACCTTGCAGTAGAGACTTATGCGAGACATTGATTTTATTCTGAGTGTCTCAGGTGTTTCTTTAGTGAAACAGCACTGGCAACCCTTGTCCCCTTGTCAGATCCTGGTTGGACAGCAGGTGATGAATCTTCCCTTCCTACCTATGTCCTGCATCATTTCCATGAAGCTGACATAACTGTTTTCTTTGCAATGATGTAGCCCCGCACCTCTTCCAGCTGAGAGCCCACATGTATCAGGCGAGGGGGCTCATTGCAGCTGACAACACCGGACTTTCCGATCCTTTTGCAAAAGTTACTTTCACATCGCACTGCCAGACCACGAAGGTAAGTTCCAAAGTCTCTTTCAATATATGAAACTCCATTTTTTCCCCCACTTAAGCCATGAAAAGGAAAAATCTTGGATTTGCTAGTAGGTACCTAGCAGGAAAAGTTAGATGCCTGATATTAAAGGGCAACTCCTGACAGTCTGCTGCAAACAAGGCAAAAGTTATCCGTTATTCTAACATGAGGTGCAGTAGTACTAGTTTATTTTAGCTCAGATGTCAGATTCTCTGGGGCTACTGGGACTTTGTAGCAAGTGAATGACCTTTCTCTACATCTTTTTCTATATGTTTTAAGTTTGGGCTGTTGTAATTTCTTGGCATGCGGATGAATCCCCACAGATCTCTTTTCTTATAATCTATATGTGCAATGATTGAGCAAAGAGTGAAGACCTTTATTTGGCTTCTGTAGCCATGGGAAGCCAGCATGGCTGTTTGCAAGGGACTTTGGCAAAGCACATTGGTAGTTTTAGAGTGGCAAAGTTGAGAGGTGTGAGACTTTCTGCACCAGTTAAATGATGCAAAAATGTGCCCACAGGGAGTAGTCTTACATCTCCCTCAGACATCCACAGGCATGGTCTCCTGTGGATATTTGATGGAGCCTCTAGAGAGAAAGGGAAACTTCTGTAGAGCTCCAGCAGAAAGGCTGAAATAAAGCAGGAGAATTCTCCTTCACAGAACATGAAGACTGGCTTTTGGAGGTCCTGAGCCCTCTACAACTACCCCGGAGTTAAAGTGGGGCCAGGAGTTCTGAAACCTGTGCCACAAGCAGAATTTGCTGTGGTCTTCCCTCAGAAAAAGTATTTAAGCACCCCCACCTCCCCAGTCAGCCCCTCCCTCCAAAACCTCCACAGAAGACAGTTTTAATTTAATTAATTCTGAAATTCCTCTGACACCTTCTTCTCTTACAAGGTGAGTTCTGCTGCCAACAGCAGTGAGAAGCAAAAAACTTTTCTCTCCTCTACTCATAGGTGCCTCTTTGTGATGCTTTTGCCTTAAGGATGTGAATTGATTTTTTTCCTGTAATGTGATTTTGATTTCTACTAGACATTGGTGGATGAAGCCAATGAAGTTAGTGTTTAGATGCACCAGATTCAGGAAAGCAGAATTTGGCCCAGGAAAACTAGGATTCTATAGGCACAGAAGTGTTAAGTTTATTCACTGCTTGAATAAAATATTGCAGCCAATAACTTGAATGTTTTTAGAAGACTGTCAGCCAAGTGCCAATAAACTGTAGTCAAGAGCCTTATTTCCATTCAAAAGAATGAGAGCAGGTTATGAGTCATTTTGCAGTTGGCACATATTTTCCTCTTTAAATGTTAACTTTGTTAAATATATTTCCTGCCAAGACAGTTAAAGCATTAACTATGATGAAATGTCATAAGCATCCACATAAGCCAAATTACAACAAATTAAAAACTATTGATTTATTATGAGTGATTCATTCAAATGTCTTCTTTTTTTTTTTTTTTTTTTATAAAGTGTTGTATGTTATTACACTGAAATAAAAACAAGATCGAAAAAATGTACCCTGGAGAAGTGAAAACTTTAGGGCAAAGGCTTTATTTTAGTAGCATCAGGCATCTGCCTTCTTTCCTAAACCGACAACTTTCCTCAAAATTTAATACTGAACTTTGTCTACACACACTGGTGGTCACGTATTGATATGCCCATGAAGGGTCTGTGAGGCAAACAGGGAAAGAAAAATACCAGAAATGCTGGCCTCAAAGCAAAAGAATCATACTCTTCTGGCTGGAAATAGCTGCTGGAAAATGTGGTGTCTCAGAGAAGGGAGTTGTCCAGGCCTTGGGAAAGGACGTCACCAGTAGATCAGCACATCCTGCTGAAACACGCCCAACCAAGCAGTGCGTAACTCATTAAGCATTTCCTCTCTTTCATTAGATCATTTCTCAGACGTTATCTCCCACCTGGAATCAGATGCTGCTCTTCAACAGCATTGTGCTTCATGGCGACAGAGAGGAGATCGCTCAGTTCCCACCAGAAATTGTCATTGAGCTGTATGATGACGATGCAGTGGTAAATTCAAAATCCTTTTTAGAAAAAGAATTGGGCTTTTACATCTCACTGCCAGTGTAACAGCAAAGCATGTCACTGAATAGGCATTAAATGCAAAATTGTCAATCGACATGCATGACCCCAGTGAGTGGAGCTCAATGGTGTGGTTTAACATCTGAAAACATCCCTGAGACTCACTTTATGTGAGCCACTTGCAAAGATGTGGCCTTGTTTTTTCCCAAGTGAATCTTGCTCCCAAAGACTGGCTTAGAGAAATAAAAAGCATCTTTCCCCCATCTCCCTTGTACTCTCTTGTAAATAGTGTGTCTAAGTCTGGGGAGACACAGATTTATCTCTGACACAGTCTCACCGGCTGAATATAGAACTCAGAAATTTTTGGTGCTCTGAAGAGGTAATAAATACTCAGCTCTTCCATTTTCATAGCTGCCTCCCATTTTACCTCGCTGTTTACTTCAGAAGAAGTTTTTTTCACAAATACTAAACTCCGTGTCATGTTGGCTCCTAGGCCAGCTCTGAAATTCAAATACATTTGACACCTATACTTTCTTTTTTTTAGGGTAAGGCAGAATATATTGGGTCTACAGTGGCTGCCCCTGTGGTGAGACTTGCTGATGAAAACTATGAACCACCTAAACTTTCTTACCACCCCCTGCATTGTGGAAGTCTTTCAGGAGGAGACCTTCTTGCTACATTTGAGCTTCTGGAGGTAAACTAGACTTTCTGGACCATTACACTTTTCGACCCTAGGCTTACAAAATGCAGCCGTGGCATCAAGGCCCACCACCCCCTTGAATTAATGCAAACTGCAACTACAGCAGGATCATTCTGCCGATGAATCTTATGGTTTCTATGCAATCTCTGTTGCTCCTTCCACCCTGCCAGGGGCCACTGTCCATGCAGACACACCACCACCAACCCCTCACATGCTCTGAGCCTCATTTGCCCATCACTTGTCCTGCCCTATATTGATCTTTGACCTGAGAAACACCTATGAAAATCCCGTTGCCATTGCAGTGACCTGCTCTTAGGAGAAGCTCATGGCCCTGACTTCAGCAACATCAGAGCTCTCAGTACTACTTTCTTGGTTAGGAAAAGGGAGTGATGAATAATAGGGAATGGATTAGGGAGAGTGAGTTTTCAGATACCCCTAACATATTAACAGAAATTTTGCACTGGTTCCCAACTGTGAGACAAAAGGCAAATTCAGCTTACCTTTGGGGCTGGCCCAGCAGACGTATGAGATTTCAGGGATTTTCAGTGAAATTTGCACAGCCACCAGCTAGAGGCAACTTATCTCTGCTGAAAACCTACAGAAGTTTATTCTGAAATGTGAAATGTGAAAAAAGTGGAACTCCGTGACACATTTTACAGATATTCCCAAGATTAAACAGGCTTTTAAGCATAATGGACTAATTATATTCTCGGTGAAATACAACACCATGTGGAACATTTCCTCATTATGGTGGGTACCCAGGGATAGAATCTAGTACTTTAGCCATAATTTTCCCATTTTTTAATTGAAATCTACTTCTTGGTGAACAAAGAAAGCATTGTAATTTGTTTTCCATCTTTCAGTATAAGAAAAGCACCAGTGCTTCTGGGATATATCCAAATATACCCCTAAGACCTCTCTAGAGTTGACAAGAACTTTAAGTAAAGACCCTGCAGTCCTTATTTTCATGCACTGTATTATTCCTCTCAGTGACAACACTCTAGAGCATTCTATGATTCTATGATCTCACAAGGCAGATAATAACAATATAGACATTAAAGACAACTTCAGGAAAAGATGCGTATAAACATCTGTCAGGCTTCAAAGCATTGCCAGAGCTGATGTGCTGGTGGCTCCTTCTAATATGAGGGGGTTCCTGATGATGCTGTTTGTGAGGATGGAAACAAAAATCATTCATCAATAATTTATGCCGATTCTGAGCCCATAACCTTTCTCATGACATACCTTGCTCTATAACTCTGATCTGCAGGTACCATTTGGTGCAGCTGAAGAAATGTTGTGCATGAAGTGAACGCTCCTTTCTCAATATGAATACTATTATGGTCTTTCTGGAGGGATAAAATGATTCTTATAATAAAGCACCCTGGCATTTAGAAAAATAGTAGACTAAAAAGTACTAGGAATCTTGATTTTGCTCAAAATGGGCTCAGGATTTACTGATTTATGTTTTTTTAATCACAAACGCAAAATACCCTTGAAAATATACTTTGTGGGTATTTCCTCTATTGCCTTTTGAGTGCTAGATCATTCTTCACCTTTCGTTCTGTGCAGGCCATGAAGCTAAGTCCTCTCTGAGTCATAATGAGCTAATTTCACTGAAATCAAGAGAGTTTCACTTTTTAATGCAGAACCACTCTCAACTTGACTAGTGGTTGTTAGACCTTGGAAACCATTGGGACCTTGCAATATATTGGAGAACAGTTAACTGCAATACTTAAAAAGAACAAAAGTGAAGATCCAAGGAATTTTGATTTGACAGCAATCTTAGATTTTGCAGTCTTGCAGTGCAGTTTAATCCAACTCTTTGTGAGGCAGCTCTGTCCTCAAGTGGCAGATCTCTCCCAGCCTTCCTTCCCAGGCCAAATCCTTGGGAACTAATCCCTTCTCACAGCTGTAAGAAGAGATGCAAACAGCTATGTATGTTTTAGTTTAAAAAAAAAAAAAAAAAGAAAAGGTGCAGTTCAGAAATTATGTATGCATGTCACTGTATCTTGCAGATTATTATATTATTCTTGATCACCTGGCATCAGTACCCAGTTTGCATCAAACAATGCAAAGAAAGTAGGTACCCTAAAATGTGAATTGTGTGCAGGGGTATGACATCTGCTATGTGAGCTGGTTCAAGTGGTCTTTGCCTCTTGTCAATTTATTCTTTTGTTTAAAGTATCAAATAATCTATTATGAGGTAAAATTTTGGACAATTTGATCCCAATTAATATAGAGTTGGAAGCTCTGAATATAATTAAAGCTAAACATGTAGATTTCTATGCAGGCAGGCATTATTCACAAAGCTGTTTCTGCTCAGCTTTTTAAAGAGCATCACAGAGGTGGCTGATAGAAACCAGATACATTGGGGAACAACAAAATCAGACCTAGATCTGTGGCCTCAAGTTCTGCAAAATCTATTAAATTAATTGCTTTGGATTTTTACTTATAAAAGGCAATAAATGTGCATGAGAATTATTGCTGTTGATTACAGATTAAATACTCACATATGCTGCAGGTGTAGCATGTTTTTCACCTATCTCCTCCTTCACCTAGAAGGTACTAGAGAATCCATGCTTTCTCCCTTGTGCTAATTAAACTCCCACACAACTGTACCTAGCTGCAAATAACAGACAGATGGCCTAGTTAAGAGAAGCAGAAGACTTCAACTTTACAGGTCCTTTGAGAGCTGCATCTCAGATGCTTCACCTTTCAACAGCGGCAATTTAGCTTAGGAACGATGAAGCACTCCAGAAGTTGTGTTTCTTTTTCCCAGAAGCTGTAAAACAGTATACTTTAGGTACTGTACTTCATAAGAAAGCCAAGGAGAGCTCTGCCTCCATGATGTTAGGTCACCTATGAAACGTGTGTTCCTGCTGTTCTCTGCTGTCACAGCCTGAGCTTTTCGTAGGAGAGATCATCAGGTCTTGGCTTTAACTGGTTTAAGTAGAAATTTGCTAAATCATGCCAGGCTTCAGATCTGCCCTGCATGGGCTGAGAAGGTCATAAATACACAGTTAAAAATTAGGATGGGATTGGGAAATGAAGCTTCTGCTTTCCCACAGAAGGTGAACCAAACAGGCTGCAGAACCTGGGGCATGACAAGAGGCAAAGAGATGGTCAGAGCTGTGGTGGAATGTGCTCTTCTCCCACCCACCGGGCACAGGGCAGAAATGCACGCCCAAATAATCTCCTGAACATGGGACAAGTTTATGTGCAATCACACACAAAGGACATAAGTGCCGCCTGCTGCAAAATTTTAGTAGTTGCACAGAGAAGGCTCAGCCCTAACGCTGGAGATGTGATTTGCAAGTTCCTAAGTGGTGACAGCGTGCAACAGAGCAGGACTGCTTTTCCTGGTGGTTGAAGAAGATTATGTCCGTCAAGCAAATGTACAGTTTAGCTGATGTGCACTGTCTGTTCACCAGCCTTTTTGAACTAGAAACAGATATCGACTTTTCCTGTGAAAGTCTTCTAAAAAATTTTGCTCAGGTTTTTTGCTAAATAGAATTACCATGCTTCGGTACATGCATGTCTTTAGGGCAGGCTATGTCCTGCTAGGACAAAGGAGATTTCTTTTCAGAAAGGTGCATAAACCCAATCTATTGAATACTCTTCGTGCCAAGTGTTTTAGCATCACAGCAGGGCAGATAGCAATCCAGGTCACTTTATTCTCACAGCATAACCTGTCTGCTCTGCAATGTGTTTTGTAAAACTACATAAAATTGATGTTTTCTATGTACCTTTTGCAGACACTTATGACACTGGTTTTATTCTTTGAAAAACCAGCCTAAATTTTGACTGCATAACATTTCAGATGCCTCAGTCAGATCCAGATGCACTTCCCCCAGTGGATCCACCAGACGTTGGCCAAATTTATCCAGTCCCAGCCAATATCCGACCTGTTTTAAGCAAGTACAGAGTGGAGGTAAGTTACTTATATTATTTCCGTTTCCAAATCTCAGCTCCTTTTATTCTCTTACTGAACTGTAACAGTAAGGGATGATGATTTTAAAATCCTGATCAATAGGAATCACATAAAAATATCAGATAGATCCCAAAATAAACATGGTGAGCTCAGATCCAATTGTTTCTCCACGGCTGGGCATGTGAGGCAATGCTTTCAGGAAAGGTGAGATCTCAGTCCCCATCTGCCAGGATGAGACTGCACCCATGGCAGAGCGTGGCTGATGGACCTGGGAAGTGTCTGCTGGAGATAAAGAGCTTCTCCTTGCAGATGACCTCACTAGAGGTGAAGTTCATCATCAGCCTTTTTTTGGTCCCAAACTTCAGTCAAGCAATGTCACCTACCTGCATACAAATGTTTGTGTCTTCTCTCCCCTCAACTCTTGCACCATTTGGACCCAAAGTCCCCCTGTGTTAGAAAGCAGGGAACTGTGGCAGCTTTTCATGTCAGTGTAATGCCTGGATGCTGCCTACCCTCACCACTCCTTGTCACTCATCCTGCAGCCTTCACACCACCTGCTTATTTTCCCCTTTTTCTGTGCCAAGTCAGATCCTGCTTGTGTAACCTGGGGGCCCTTCCCCAGAAATACTCATTGGGAGCCCAGAAGCAATTTCAGCTTTACCTTCAGAGATCAAGCAATTGCACTGCTGAGAAGAAAAGAACAATTATTAGCTCTGCTATATCATTTAGTTAAGCTACTGTTTTCTATACATAGTAAAGAGGTTTTGTTAGCAGTATTCTTTTTTACATCTGATGGTGCAAGGTAAATAAGCCCATGAACTACTCTGATGATGCTAAAGGGACAACTTAAATCCATAAACATAGGTGTTCCTCCAAGTATTGTGCTATAAGGGCCTTCCCATTGCCTCTGGTTTCTTTGTGCTGCTTGTACATTTTCTTTTCTATGCTGCTGTGACACTTGATCACAACTATCTCTGAGGCACCCAGCTTAGAAGTATCTTCACTGTAGGCTTTTTGTTTGGACAGCTGAGCAGAGCAGCCACCCTCCCAGAGTGATTCAGAGCTTAAATAGATTAAATTGTATTTTGGAAGCATATGTCTGCCTCCTTTGGTTCTGTAGGGAGCCCATGACAACTCCACTCCTAAGTCTGATACCTCAGGCACCTTAAAATCAGGGAAATTGCATCCAGATCCAGATCGCTTAATTGCTAGGAGAACAGGTTTATGGTTGAAGTGTGCATATAGATAGTGAAATATAAACTCTGGAGGGTATCCAGCAAGGAAATAACATGTAATGAATATAAACCAGCTATTTTTGTTAAGATATTATAAACTCTATCATCTCAGTGGATGGCTGGAAATGGCTGTGGAGCTATTATAATTACAGAAGTGTGCCCCAGGTTTAACCGGGAACCTCTGGCAACAGAGCAGGATCCCACTGATCCTCACTCTCCTCCAGTGCCCCTTGCCACTCCCTAACTCACCACCAAATCCTCAGTCCTGTCAGTGTTCAAGGTGTCCACGAAGGTCCCCCACACTCTATTTTGGTTCCAGTCTTCATTTCGGATTCATAAGACTCGTGGCTTCTCTCACCGACTGTGACATAACCCTTTTCCCCTGCCCCAGCCCTCTCTTTCAGGGCCACCCAGTGTGTGCTGTATAAAGTCCTATTTTTCTTGTAGACTCCTATTTTACAGATCCAGTCTCCTTCTTGTCCTCCAGACCAGGAACATGGCTCTTTGAAGGAAAGCTGCTTGGAGACCTCCTGCCATCCATTGCAGACCTGAGGGCTGGCTCAGCTGGCAAACCTCTGTTAATCACCTCTGATCCTGTGAGATTTATTTGCTCCTTCAGCAGCTCTGACACTTTAGAGAAGCTGAGCCCCTGCTGTTCAGATAAATAATCCCCTTACCTTGCTGAAAAGACAACTTTTACAGATGTGATTATTATGACTTGTAGTTGGCAATAACTTCTTGATAACAGTTGGCTGTCATTAATTTCTTTAACTTCCACCATAATCCTGATGGTTGTTGGATATCAGATTTAAGTTGCTTGTTTTTTTTTCTGGTAGTCCTCTATGCCCAAAGGAGGAGTTTCTGCAGGCTACCAATGTTTCTCTCTGCCCTCCACAGGTCCTGTTCTGGGGTGTTCGAGAGCTGAAGAAAGTCCAGCTCCTCTCTGTAGATCGCCCCCAGGTCCTCATTGAATGTGCAGGTAAAGGAGTGAAATCCTCTGTCATTCAGAGCTACAAGAAAAATCCCAATTTCAGTGGCCTTGCAGACTGGTTTGAAGTGGTACGTACAGCATGCTGCTCCTTGCCTTTCCGTTCTCTCATTAGGCAAGGTGTTAATTACTAATTTCCTTTCTTGTCAAATAATTTCCTCTGTGTCTTGATTAAATACTAAAGGGCATCATTTCTTATCAGAAAGCTACTGATTTGGAAATGCTTTAAAAAACATCTGCTACAATTGAATGACAAAAGAAGATGATGTTCCTCATGTTGTATCCTAAGTAGGAAAGGAAATATGTTGCAATCAGATTTTTACTGATAGATTGGAACTTGTTAGCAGATAGCAGGGATATTTTTAGTACTTTTTCCTCCTCCTTTCCCATTTTGCAGGCTAGTGCTCAGTTTCCTTTATTTTCTTTCAATTCTTTCAATTTTCCTTCATGTTATTGGGCTGCTAATAGGATGGATCATTTCTGGCTCATGAGCTCTGAACCTTTTCATATTTGAATACTTTCTGTTGCGGGCTGGAATTGTAATTATTGCCTGTTAGCTGAGCTATAAGAGCTGTTACTTTCAGTGGACAAAAGTCAGCATCAGAAAAATAATCTGTTTGATTTGCTTTAGTTGTTAGCATCAAGAGAGAAGTTGTTTATTTATAAGACAAAAGGATAACAAAACACTACCCTGGATACTGAGCTGTGATTGCTACAGTATTTTTAACTTCCATTGTACCTCACACGTCCAAAGTTTTGATTTCCCTTTTTTAATTCATGATATAAAGCACGTAACAACCCAGTGTCCATATCTCATGATTGGTCAAACTGAGGCAGATAGGCTTAATAGCCTTCAACAAAGCACCAGCAGCATTAAGACCCACAACTTACAACACAACGTTCATTCCTTCTGAACATTCCTGATTCTCCCAGTTTGTTCTAACCAGAGATGCTTGTATATGACAACATTGGACTCTGCTCAGTTGCACAATCCATGTGCTTCACTGTATTCTTAAGGACAAGGCTTTCTCCTGACTTTGCAGAAAACTGTGGACAGAACTATATTGTCTATTCTGTATGTATTTTGTATTTTGAGAATGGGAAGAAGAGAGGGAGGATTAACAGTCTTACTGCTGTCCACAACAAATATTTTATGAGTGTTCTATATTCTCTAGTAGTTCTCATGCTTCTGTCTGTCTTTCTCCACTAGGAACTTCCTGAAAATGAACTCTTGCATCCGCCCCTAAGCATCTGTGTGGTTGACTGGAGAGCATTTGGGAGGAGTACTCTTGTTGGAACACACACCATCAATTGCCTTAAGCAATTCCTATGTAAGACCCAGCTGGGTCCTCAAGCTACACCAAACAGACTAGACATTGTAGAAATTGAGAAAGGTAAATATCCAAACCTTACCCCAAATAAAAAGTCAAAGGACCTACTCAGAGGCTTAATAATAGGCACATACTTAGAAGATACGCTTTATTGTGTTGATGTAGGGTCAACCCCCTAAGCATATGATCATTTGATGATGACCAAATGTGATGATAGCATTTCTGGCAAAATCTTACCTAACTTGCCAAGTTTCAATTTCAGCTTCATCTGAGCCATCCCAGCCTGCTGAGATATCCCACGAAGAACCGTTTTTAGCTGATCTCATCTATGCTGAGGTAGAGCAGGGTAGATGTACAGTGATAGAACCAGACCCATGTCTCACAGCACTTCCTGCCCCTGAACCAGAGCACTCTGCATTTGAACCTGAGAAAAGCAGAAAACAGAAGGTGGGTAGCGCTGAAACTGCCAGTTAACTTTCTGTTGAAATCTTGCAGACTCTAGCCCTTCCTTATAGAATGGTAATCTCTTACTTATCTCAGGATTAGAAATTCTGGGTGCTGATGTTAACACGCACACTATCTTGCTGGCCCTTGAGAGAACTAATTAGCAATACAGCTTTGTTTTTAATGAAACAAAGATTTCATTACTTCCATTAATACATACTTCTTTCATTCTTTTTATGCTAGGGGATCATCTAGGACATGGGCAAGTACTGCTGGGGCATTAAGATTTTTACTTTTCCTGGCCTTGAATGATCTACTTAATTGAAAAACTCTTGCTGTGATAGACTGGTTTTGTGTCCGTGGTGTTTAGGCAGAGAAGAAAACCTGTTTTAGATGCTGCACAAAAGTGCAGGAGAAAGTCTGTTTCGAAAAGATCTTACATGGATCACTTACATGGTGAAGTGTCTTGTAATGAAAGGCAGAGACATTTTATTTAGCATTGGTGGTTGACATTTTATTCATATTTGTCTGTTTAAGCTTGATGTCATGAGTCAGGCGATTAGTTTTAATCAGCTCTATAATTCAACAGTCTTTTCACCATGCTTTGGTAGGATATGAAAAAATCCATCCAACAATCAACAAAGCGGAGAAAAAGAACGATTGCAGATGAATCAGCTGAAAATGTTATTGACTGGTGGTCAAAATACTATGCTTCTGTGCTCAAAATGCAAAAGGTAAGCCACCCAATGTGCGCCACAAATCTCTCATGAATGAGCAATGTCGTAAAAGTAGATTTACTACTGAATGATTCCTTTTAGATATTACATTCATAATGAGGAGTTTGTCCATTGTCTTTTTCTTTTGAAAGGTAAAAGGAATATTTTCCAGTGAGGGAAACCCTGAAGACAGTAAGTAAATGATTTGCATTTTTCTATTACTTTTACTAAGAATGCTTTGCTTCTCTGCTATTTTACCATCAGCAATAATGTCTGGTAAGAAAGTACTGCTGGTATAGTGGGCTCTTTCCTCTACAGCCGGTCAGACGATAGGTAGGTTAAAACTTCTCAGTCAGTGTTGGAATAACATGGGCTTCCTGTCACTGAGCTCACTTGCAAATTCTAAGTAATAGAAGATGGAGATTATCCCAATATTAGGTTGCATTTG
>BJBW01005041.1:792-12198 GCA_004320125.1 Scolopax mira
AGATGTTCCTGCCCTTTCTTTGGTTACATGCCACCTCCCATTATAGCAGAGCACAGCTGAGCTAGTGTTCTTGTCCAGGCTTTGGCTAAATTGCTATGAACTTCTTGAATTGATTCTTTTGATTTTTTGATTATATCAGTACTCTTAGATCAAGTACTGACATTTTTCACACTCCTCTATAATACCATTTTTTATGTTTTCCCTTATCTGCTGCTCAAGGATTTTCAACCTGAGGCTTCAAATTTCTGTCCATTCAGTAACAGATTAATTTTCTTTACTTAGAAAAACGGGCACAAGTGTCTGTCTCCTGTTTGGGAGAGCTGCACATCCTGCCCTGCTCAGTGTGCTTCATGTTTTCCCGTCGGATGTACAAAGCCTGAAGGAGAGAGAGGAGGTGAAATTGGCTTTCTGGAGCCATCTGCATTCATCTCATCAGATCTAAATGAAGCAACAGCCTTTCCTCCACCCTTCTCCCATCCCACCAAAATCATGGGATTGGTTTGTCATCAGGTAGAAAGGCCATACTCTGGCTTGGTGAGGTGCTGGGGTTTAAGGAATATAGGCAGCAGCCCTGTCTGGTCAGAGCATTGCCTTTTTCTGCTCTGACACTGTGCTAAACATGATGTCTGCCACGCTGTATTTTCTGTGCTGTAATGTCCACGTCCCTCCTCAGAGTCTGCTGTCACCAGAAGTGGCCTTGTTTTCTGTGTCTGAGAGCTGCAGATGATGACACAGCAGAATTCAAGAGAAAATGCCTGTGTTCATAGTGTTTCCTCATTCTGAAGGTACAGGTTGGTTTTAGCCTCTCAGGTATCTATGTTTGAGGAAACTCAGGAAATACGTAGGTTTCTTGTTAGCCCTTCTCACTTCGGTGCTCCTATTCTTCAAGCTCATCTAGTGCACAGCTTTTTAACTTGCAAGGCATTTGGCCACCTTCTGAACCTGCAAGTATTCCATTTGTGTTTTCACTGCATGGCCTGTAACATATGAATAAAAGGATTTTCCAGACAGCCAGACATTTTGCAATATATCTGTCAGCTGTGGACACACGCTTGAGGAGGAACCAAATCCATATGCAGATTGACGGGCGTTGTTGGGAGTCACTTAAAGCCTGCAGCATCAACTAGGATTTCATGAAAGCTGAAATTTATCAGTTCACACTGTTCTAGATTATGGAATTGGTTGGAGCCATCACATATTAAGTGATTAAAAAAAAAAAGTAGTACTATGAAGGTAGAATGTGGATACCTGGAGATCTTATATCATATGTGTATGTATAATGCTGCTTTCAAGATGCATGACATCTACAGGTTTGGCTGGAGTTTGTGGACTGCTCTTCCAGGTACCACCTGAACAGACTAATTTTAAAGATCACACTGATTTTGTGGGATAAGATTCCCACAGCTTGATGGCTGGATCCCAGGAACATGAGGAGATTTTTTGTTCTTTTCCTTGTTGTGGCTGTGCATCCCATGCACCAGCAGGCTCAGTAACTTGCAGATAACAAGGGATGTGATGTTGGGATGAACTCAAAGTATCTAGTCCTTCTTCCTGGTTTTGAAATTTGTCACTCTGTCCCACACAGTGTTGTTCCACATCTCATTTTTATGCCTGACTTTAGAGAGCAAGTCCCAAAAAACAACACTCTTGAAAGCCAGAAGAATGTGACATTCATTCATCTCATCTCCACCAGGAAGCAAGCTGTCTCATAAGGAGATCTTATCATAAAAACTCTGTATTCCCATGGGTTCTGCAGTGATCTGGCATTTCCAAAGTAGCCAAATGATGACTTAAGAGTGGTTTGGGGCCGAACGGGTTTGTGTGGGCAGTGTGAGGGAGGGACCTACCTGTGAAAGAATCATTTGTCACAAAAGAGAATGCCAAATTCATAATTTCTGCTTCATTGTAATTTGAGTTCCTTGCCAGATACCTTTATTAATCATCCTAAATTGATTTCTGTCAGTTTGGGTTTTTTCTGATTACCAATCTTGGCTGGGACAAGGGTGCAGGGTGGTTGTTCCAGCTGATTTCAAATACCAGAGCTCTCATCAGTTACCTCCTGTGCAATCCCGTGTCCTAGGCAGGGTGTATTTTCGCAGAACCAGTTCCCATCTGATCCAGTCACTGGGCTTGGTCTTGAATGTCAGCGGCTTGAGCACCACTAAGAGGTACTGTACCTTGTGGATTCAGGGAATTCCTTTGCAAAGCAGAAAGCATGAGGAGTTCTTCCTTGAAGTGGAAGGATTTTACAAGCGAGATTCAGAATATTTGGATCCAAAGAGAGTTTCAGTAACATAGAACCTGGTCAGGCAGGAACAAGTTTTGTAGCTTTGCAGTATTTGGTAGTAAAACTCTGGTACAAAAGCCAGCCAACCTGTGAAATACTGTGATGTGTTCAGTACTTTTTCTATAGTTTTCCATTTTTCAAGTAACGTTTTCAAGTAGCACGTTAAGTTACATATGAAAACAATGGACTTTTTTATTGCTCTTCAGAATCAGTTAAGTACCACAGGTCTTGCTGCTTTCACTGGCAAAATACAATTACAATCAGTAAAAATATAGCTAGATTGGAAATACATCAGTTTAAAGCCTGTGTGCTGAAGAACTTGGAAGTACAAGTCTTTAAAATAGGCAATAGCCTATTAAAAGGCTAAACAAACTGCTGACTAAATTCATTTGGAAACTAAATTATTCAACAGTATCCAAAACACATTGTCATAGCATGAATTTATATCCAGCTGCATATCTTGGGCGCATTTTGTGCAATTGCTATAACTTGAATATTAAAAACTAGATTATTCAATCTTATTTCAAACTGATCTGCAGTATCTGCAGAAATGGGATATGTGTACCTCCAAGTCTCTGGCTTTTCTTCAATGGAAAGATAGTATTCACATCTGTAAATGTGAGTATGTGCAGAAAACTACGATGCCAGGCTGTAGCCTGTTATGACTTTAAGGATGTTTGTATGATAGCATACTTCATCGAAACAGAAATATGGATGGACAATATCTAAAAGGTATTTAAAAGTCAATATCTACACCTTGTCTTATTCTAGTGAACTGTAATAGAAATTATCTTGTTTTTCAGAACAATATCCACATATCATTCTATTGTATTTAAGGAATTTTAGTTGAAAACCTTTATAGAAAGAATTTCAATATGTCTATGGATATATTAAAAACTTAATATTGAAGAATACATCAAGGAGTAAAAAAGTTACTAAAGCACTCCCCTGTGCTGCGATTAATTTGTATATTATCAAGGTCTTTATTATGAATGCAGTTCCTAATGTAGGCCTGTAATAAACAGAGTGTAATTGAATTTTCAATATTTTGCCACCGGGGAGTAATTTTCTTACAAGACCTCTGCTCCATCTTCTGGCTAATTGTCAGCAGTTACTCAGTATTACTGCATTAATGTCACCAAACAGTGAAAACAGAAGGTACCTGCTTCTATTACAAGTAAGGATGTGCAATTCCAACCCTTCTCTATTTACCAGTTTGGGCTCGTGGGCCATTAGCACTTGCACCTTTATTAATGGCATGGTGTTTTTGGAAAATACAGCTTCGGAGACAAACCAAACTTCGCAAAAATTTGGCTTGGTGTAAAGTTGCAATCAATTTGAGTATTCCATGTAGGAAAACCAGAAACATCTGCAGCAGTGGGATTTTCAGACACGCTAATGAGAAGAGCATTTTATGTAACCCGCGAGCGACTAAATATTTTGGTTTTTTTCTCAGCAAATCAAGTCATAAATTTGAGAATATCCATTGCCTTTCACTTCCAATTAGATGTTGTGTTATACCACAAGCACAACAAGAACAGAATTATAAAGGCTGATTGATCTACCAGCTAGACAACCGATGGCCAAAGCTTTGTGAAGCTCTTGGTCAATATTTTCATGAAGGTTTTGAACGTTTGGAGTAGTTTTATTATCTTTTATTAGCACTGCCAGGCTAGGAGGTGCCACAAACACTTTGCAGGAAGGGATTAGTGTTAAAATCTTTGTACATTGGACTTCTGTGCAAAAAACCTAAAATAAGCTGCAATTCAGTAAGATAAAGTACAGATGCAGTTCTGAAGTAGCAAAAATTATTTCCCACCTCTGAACCAGAAAACAACTTGCCAGGCAGAAGTTCTGTAGGAAAGCAGCAAAGTACTGCAAAGAATTGTTTGTAGACTGTGAATCGACCAAGAAAAAGAATGTGTGGGGATGTGTAAGCATCAGTGCCATATGAAATAGTCATAAAGTAATTCCTTCAGCATCTGTCTGTCACTGTAGTGAGGCCTTACGAGTGCTGTGTCTCTGTCTGCCACTGACAGTCATAAATCAATCAAGTTTTTGACTGAAGACCATTGGAAAAGCCCAGAATTAGCTGAAATCCACAGTGGAGAGTATGTCCTCTGAAGAAACAATGGCCAAACTGGACTTTTTCTAAAAAAGGGAAAACGATGGAAAGACCTTGCACATTTTCAGGTACCATCTGAGGCCGGTGGTAAGGAGCAGGGGACAACTTTGTGGGTCATTTCTGTCAGCAGGTCAAGAAATAAATGTGCTAATTGTTGCAAAAGAGATTTTTCTTTAGGCATTCAGGTATCCAAGTACTGGCTGTGATGTCTTGGGAAAGCTGTGAAATCTGTTTCCCAGAGGTTTTAAGAACAGGTTAGTGTTCTATTAAGAATGGATAATCCTTCTCACTGTCTCCTTCACTCCTGTGAATCTGTGCTCCCTGCAGATTGGTATAAACAATGTGTAAGTAAAGTTGCACTTTGAAAGCTGACAAAAATAAAATGTCTAGCATCATCCACCTATCTCGGTTGCTTTGCCGGCCTTAAATGGTGTTTAATAACAGTGCGTATCTGTTATTTTTAACACATTTGCAAGCTGGACTGTTGAGAATTGTTGTGATAATTTATTTATTTTCTCAAACACCTGCTAGTTTGAGAAGTCGCCAGGTTTCTTGCCATCCGAGTGCTGTATTACAAATTCAGCCCCAACTTCTGTATAAGTGTGAGGAAAAAATAACCCCAAACCAGCAAATGTTTTACAGGATGCTACTGGGATATATGAAAATACCTGATAAATGGGCATCAGTCTACAGTTCTCTAAACCAGTAACTTCCCTACCCTTTACTTCCTTGAAGGGTGAAATGCAAGGAAATGTGAAGACAGAGAATGTGCTGGAGCAGGAATTGCTACCTGTACTGCAGTCATGCTCTCTTCACCCCTGCACACCTTCTTTCTGGTGCTTTTCCATCCTAGCCACTGTTCATAAAATCCCATACTGGGACGGGGCAGTGAGACAAGTGCTGGGAATACAGGGTGCAAATGAAGCAGGAGGAGAGAATTAATTGGAGGTGCTGCTGGGTGGTTTGGAGCATTGGCAAAATGGGGGCTGATGCTTGTGCTTGTAGAGTTACAGGATGGTTTGGGCTGGAAGGGACCTTAAGGACCATCCAATCCCACTGCTTGCCCTGGGCAGGGACACCTCCCACCAGCCCAGGTTGCTCCAAGCCCCATCCAGCCTGGCCTTGAACCCCTCCAGGGATGGGGCACCCACAGCTTCTCTGAGCAAAGACGTGGAAGAGCTCAGCAGGGATTCAAGGCAAGAGAAGTGTTAAGTCTTTGAACACAGGTAGCAGCTCAGGTGTGCTTATAATATCAGAAAGTTGACAATTCTCTTTCTAATAAGAAATTGAAATAATAACTTTGTGTTCAATTTATTGGCAATATTATATGATACTATAGTTATTAGTCATATTAACTTACATGACACATGAACTCATAGTCAGCAGTGGTATTGTAGCAATAATTGCTTTTAAAATGTGTTCAGTGTAATGTTAGGGGTCACAATTAAGGTACAGAGGTCGCAATCTCTCTCCTTGCCATCCATTAAGAATTACTTGCACTTTGTAACTCAATGTAGTCAATATAGTTCTCTGTAAAACCTGTGCCTGAAACTCTGCGTGCTGCATGCTGATTGTACCTGAGCTCATCTTCCAGCATAAAGAATCTGCATGCTTTTGATTCTTTTGTGTTACTATGCGAAAGACATTTGCCCTGGAAAGGCATTGTGATAACTCTTCAGCATTCACATGCCTCCTGGAAACCTGACCAGAAGTTCAAAGTGAGGAAATGCCTACATTTCCCCCCGGTCTCTTTTGGCATGAGCACCAGGATTTTGCTGTTATCAGACCTGTCAGGTCTCATCATTTCAGCAGGAGACTGATTCCCTCATTAAGGTTTCTGTGCTATTGCTTATGTATCCCCTGTAGAGGAAAATAGTGCTGGAACATCTCATGGCTCCATGATGCATTGGGTGCACGGCATCCTATAGCAAGTGAAAAGCCCTTGTGAAGGTTTGAGCCCCTACTTTGGCTGTGCATTGCTGTTCCTTCTCCACTTCGACCTTTCTGTCATCTGCTTTGTATAAATCCTGGCATGTGTTTTGTGACTTGTATCTTTTAGCTTGTTTGACGTCATAAATTCCCTTCCCAAATTCGCAGCGTGACAAACTTAACTTTTCCACTTCATACCTGTTATCTGTGGGTCTTGAAGTGCTTCATACTTCGTTTTTTGAGGTGTCACAATTCAACATCGTTTTTACAAGCGGGTGATGGTATGGCACAGATGCACAGGAGAAATGGAAAGACTGGTTTACTGACTGGGGCTTTCTCAAGAGTCAGTCGAGGCACTTGTTTTAGGAAAAGGAAAGTAGTTTGGAGTACTGTATTTTTCAGCTAAGGAGTTAAGAATTGCTTGTCAAGTAGCACATGGACAGGTGGGAGGCACACGTGAAGATAAATCTGAAAATATTAGTATCTGGTTCTTGGATTAACAAGTGTTGGCTTTATGAGGAATGAGAAACAATTTATTTCAGATGAGATCTATCCACTTATCACCAGTACAAATAATTAAAAAAAAAAAAAATCACTGCAAATCATTGCAAGGTTTTGAGGTATATTCCTACAACTCAGCAGCAGGATGGTTTTGGTAGCCAGTAGGTGGACAGTAATTGGACTGAAAATTGGCTGGTGAGGTCATTTATGATGACAACACATGGAGTGAGAATTACTGCTTTGGTTCTGAGTCTACGGTGCATTTTTTTGCAGCAGATGTAAATCAGAAGAAAAGTTTTAAAGTGGTCAGAGCCTTAAAGCCGCGCTTGTTCTGCCAACCTGGTTCAGGTCCGTGGATCGGGGGAGATGTAATGTCAGATCTGCTGGGAGCTCCTGGAAATTCTCAGACTGGAACTACATCCTTGAAATGAATTTGCATAGCTCCTGTTGAAATAACAAGGACATGCAAATATCGGTTTGAGATTTAGATGTGCGCTGTGTTTTTTGCTTTTCCTGTGGATAATGAGTCTCTTTTGGCCCATAGGGTGAGAATAGTAAGATCTATAACACAGAGAAGACAAGATCAAACTAGGAGTGAGATGCAGGCAGGGGAATTAGCTGGGCTTCTCAGGGCTCATGCTATATGATTTAGGTCTAGTGTGCATAAGGGACATGGCAAAACCCTAGTTAAGACCTCAAAATGTAAAGTTTGGCAGCTAAGTGAATACTTTTTTTTTTTTTTTTGTAATGTCACTTAAAGCTGCTACAAATTTGGCACACGTTATGTGTTTGGTATCCAGCTTCTGAAACAGAAAGCGTCTCTCAAAACTTGTCAGTAAAATGTGTAGAAATCACTTCTGTAACAAATAATCTTGCCTATTGAAAGGATAAATTGCTTTTTACTTGGCATTTTGAGGCTGGAAAAGGTATATTGAGAAAATGCAGTTATTATGTCTTCCTGATGTATGTTTTCATATATTGTTCTAAACAAACATACAAATAGATTTTGTGCATTTCCTGATTCCCTTAAGAAATAGTGTCATTAAGGTGCAAGTGAAACTGCCTTGAAAATAAAGCAGCACTGAGCGTTTTCTCCTCCCCTTTTTTTCCCTTGAGGAATACATTAGTGTAAGAGTCGTCTGCGTTTTCTTTGCTTTTAAGCTTTAAGGCGTTGTCAGTAAAGGTGACGTGCGTTTGATAGCACTTGTGGGGTTTTATATTGCTTTTCCCCCACTTTTTCTAAATATCGTGTCTCATTCTCTCACGGCATCTCTCCATTATCGCTCCCTGAGAGCCTGTCTGTATTAGCACAGTCCCTCTGAAAGGTCTTTCTATTTCATCTACTTAACGAATGTTTTCCAAATGCGTTGAAGCAGATGGGTGAATTCTATTTGACTTAAAGAATGGGTATAGGTGGGATTTGTCTCCCAGCAGGTTTTTGTCTTTTCTCTGTTCTTAAGCAGATCTTGTTCGAAGGCAGTCACTTCTCCACTCCTTTTCTTTTTTCATTTTTTTTTTTATTTTATATGAGTATTCAATGAACTGGGATCTTTATATGCACCACCATCCCTATCAGAAAACAGACTAATGATTTTTTTTTTTTGGTCATTAGATTTGTCAGGTGTGTTTGGTTTTTTTTCTTATGGCTATTGCAACATTGTGTTTGTATTACTTCAAAGAAATCTGTGATTTTTAAGATTTCACATCTAGGGGTATTTACAAGCATGAGCTCTTTGTGTACCGATGTAAATCTTGTTTGTGAAAGTTAGAAGCATTTGTCTGAACAGAGTCTATGTCTGTATCCCCTTTATAATCGATGGAGAGGAACTCTAGAGGGTGGTTCAAGTCCTTTGGCACATAAGTAGATGCCCAGGTTATTTTGGGTGGGTTGTTCATAGGTGTGTGTGCCTATGACTGTGGACGAAGCATTAAAAAGCATTATACCTGAGTGAGTTGCATGCCTGGACTACCAGGATCTTAAGTCACTTTAAAAGAAATAGGTTTGGCTTTTTTTTTTTTTTTCTTTTTCGGTAGTGCAAACTGACCTCATTTTATTATGTGGAAAAAAAAAAATTCCTTTACAGTTTGCTTTGGAAAATGTGATTTTCATTCACAAAGTCGTTGTTAACACAATGCAGCAAACCAAACACCAACCAGAATCACCACCAGACACCATTGACAATAAAACTCAGATAAGTGTGGAGGAAGGAAAGGGTTCAGGTGGTACTGACACTGGAGAGAACATGGATATTTTGGGGCAAAAATATCATTAAAGTGTAATTATTACAAAGACTGAAAGTAGCCAAGAATGAAGAAGGAAAATCATAGAACCCTATATAACTCTTCGTATAATTAGTTACTTCTTAAATACTCCTTGTTTTATTAGGAAGGAATATGTGTATTCGGGTGGTGTTGTTTTTTTCCTAGCTCAGCTTATGTATTGTAGGGGCCATCAATGTTTTGCATAGTACAGAATATGGGAATAATGCAGAAACTCTGTGCCGTAGTCAAATGTATATGTTTTTTTCACCCTTCAAAGAAGAGTCCAGATCATGGTACCATACACCATTTTAAAGCTTAGAAATCAGTTTGGTGGATTCTTCAGCATTCAAGGATGTAGAGTTAAAACATGTTTATGTGGCTTTAGTGGGTTTAGTGTACTGATAATATTTTTTGTATTCCTTACAAAATGTGTGACCTCTAGCTTTAAAAGTGGAAATATTAATTAGTATCAATTAAGATACTTTAGATTAATCAAGTTATTCCAAATTCACCTGCAGAAATTATTCTTCTGCTTTTCCTGCAAAGGTTATCTTTGCAGACAGATGGTGAAAATTCCATAAAGCTTTCTTACCTCTGAAAAAAATGCATAGAAAATTTAAATTACAAGTTGGTACCAAATGGCCTCGCATTTGTGTTGTGTTTGCGTGTACTATAATTCAGGCAGGGTTTACTTCAAAGGACGTCATTAATCTGAAGTCTCAAAACTTGTAGTGGTTTGAAGTTATCCACTATCTCCTATATGCTATTTGTAAAGTTGACAGCCCTCTTTCAAATAAAATTAGAGAATTAATTGCAATTTTATGAGTGATGGAATGGAAATGTAGAGCATTCAGTAAAAATTGGAAGATCAATAAACACGCTAGAGCTTTAACATCTGCATACAAACTTACTAGAGAAATATTTCTAATAGATTTGAGGTTTAGATTTACAAATGTAAAATGCTAAACATTATTTAAGGCTTTATTGCAGTCATTTCCATATAATAGGAGGATTTGGAGCTTGACTTACATCTTCTCCTGCACAAACACACACGCTGGTGCTGGCATCACCAGGATGTGGCACGCTTCTTTTTCCTCTGGTAGTAATTGCTAAGCAATCAAAATTTGGAAGACACTTGTGCATTGTGTCCAGGCTGAGAAAGAATGGGTGGGGGAATGCTAAACTTAATTTGGTTTTGTGGGTGTTTTGTGCCTGTGGTGTGGCCAAGGATTTCTCAGCTCTTTAGCGTTGCGAAAGATTTCTGTCTGAAATGCCAATATAATAAAGAAATTTATAATTTTATTTCACTAGGCATGCGATGGGCAAGAGTCAGATCTGTTGGAAACACAATGTTAAGATTAGATATCCACTTGTTTAAAGTATGTTCTTCTTGCCATTTTCCCCATGTCATTTCACAAATATATACTTCTTCCCATATCATACACATAGTTTTCACTCTGGTGAATAAGAATTTTTCTTCATCGAGATCATAAAAAGAATCATGTTTGTTTATCACATTCCTCAGGATAGTAGCCATCAAACCCAGGCTATTACTCCTTTAATAAAATAAGTGAACGTGTTTGGTTGTTCTACTGATAAAACAAAGGATTAAGAAGATTCTTCCACTAGCAATACAAGTTTGATTTTTATAACAAGCCAAACTCATTTCTTAAACACTGACTGCAATCATTTTAAATTAATCACTTTAGCGACTAATACCTGCTGTGCTGAAATGTGAAAATATAAAATGCGAAGAAAACTCAAAGAAATATATATATTCCTATGTGGCAGTTTAGTAGAAAGAGTACCAGCATCATGCCACGAGGAACAAATCACCAACATCAAGGTATTTTTTGCAGATGCAGGGAGCTGTAGTTTAATTTTCCCCCAGAAGGTGACTGCGTAAAGGTCATTTCCCTGGGCATAAGTCAGGTTCTTTGGGGATGTATCCTTTAGCTTCATCTAATGTTTCATTGACTGTATAAGCATTAAGCCCGGGGAGAATGACAGGCTGTAGTAAGTGGATCCCAGGTGGGCTTTGGGATCTGCAGAGCCAGCTGTTCCCCGGCTCCCATAACTCTTCCAGATTTGCAGATCCTTGTGCCTCTGACAGGGCCAAGCCTTTCTGCTGCCCAGCCCTCATGTTTTAAAGGAGAACGGCTTAATAATTTATTAACTGCTACATTTCCTTTGGGCTTCATCTGTGTGATGCTCTTGAGTCACTGAGAAGTGTAAATACATAGAAGTTAACAGAAGCACAGGCTTTAAGAAAGCCAAAGCTTTTGCTCTCTTTTTTCTCTTT
>BJBW01005042.1:0-51662 GCA_004320125.1 Scolopax mira
ATGGGCCCTCCCGGGGCCGACCAAGCCATCCCCTTCAGTTACTGCCTAGGCGTCACTAACATTTTTCAGCTAGTTTGTTCTGTCATGTGCATGTTTTCTCAGAATGCTTTCTGAGATGTTTGGGGTTTTTTTTCTTAAAGTTTGACAGATATAGACTCCGCTCTTCTGAAATGTTTTTTTCTGTCAGCAACTCAGCTAAGTATTAACTTTTACTAAACATCTTCCTTACACTTAGGAAACAACAGTCCATTGGCATACAAAAAATGCAATCTGTAAATTTTGGAATCCTTTACTGGCACCCAGTTCCATTTTGTTTTAGTATATGCATTGCATTACCAATAACATTGCTGCTCAGAAGATCTCTATTAATAAACTACATTACTTTAGGATGGCATGATTTTATGACTATCATTATTATGGGACAATAATTCTGGCATATATTTACCAGTGATAAAATAAAGGAGAGAGATAAATTATGAAAATATTGCCAAGGAGATCAGCTGCAGTGCAAGTAAGCAGCACTGCGGGAAGGGATCTGGCAAAAAAACCCTAAAAGGACCGGCAAGGAGCGCTTTTTGAGGGCTTTAGAAGCTGGTAGCAGCCACTGGTCCTGCCAGGAGCCGGCTGCTTGCGGGCAGGCTGTGGAGGTGCCGTGGGCCACTTGCCCCCCGCAGTGGCTAAAAGCAGCCGCTCAGGAGGCAGGACCAGTTGCTGGGCACTGGAAAGCAGGCAGGGCACGGGGAGCAGCCAAGGGCACAGCATGGTGCACAGGGGAGGAACCCAAAGCTCAGTTGGCTAGACAGGCTGGTTATCCTCACCCCCTTGGTAGCAGTTCAGCCATGGTCTCCACCCAGAGGAAGGTCATGCACTCAGCCCTAAACAGAATGGATGTGGGAACCCAGACAGAGCTCCCACAGAAACATGTGTCTGTCCAGGTCACAGGCTGCAGGGAGTGCCAGGACCTATTACTGGTAATAGACAATAGCTGTGAGACCCGCTGTATCAGATGTGAACAGATCTGCTCAGCATAGTGGCAGAACTGAAAGAAGTTGAAAGACTGAGAATAACAGGGAGAAAGGCAGCAAGGGTCCAGGAAAGACATGGATCTGTTGGAAGGGGGTCCAGCAGAGGGCCACAAAGATGATCAGAGGGATGGAGCACCTCCCCTAGGAGGACGGACTGAGAGAGCTGAGGAGTTCAGCCAGGTTCTGAGAGAGAAGGTTCTGGGGACACCTTACAGCGACCTTTCCATATCTGAAGGGAGCCTATAGGAGAGCCAGAGCGGGACTCTTTGTCAGGAAGTGTAGTGAAAGGACAAGGGGCAATGGTTTTATATTGGAAGAAGGGAGATTTAGAGTAGACATCAGAAAATAAATTATTTATAGTGAGGGGAGTGAGGCACTGGAACAGGTTGCCCAGGGAAGTCGTGGATGTCCCATCCCTGGAAGTGTTGAAGGACAGGCTGGATGAGGCTTTGAGCAACCTGCTCTAGTGGGACGTGTCCCTGCCCGTGGCAGGGCGGTTAGAACTAGATGATCTTTAAGGTCCCTTACAACCCAAATGATTCTGTGATTCGCAACCTTAGCATTTTGAAGACTATGGTACATACTATACAAAACCAAAAATGATAATGCTGCAGTTCATAAAAAAGCAAGGGAGCTTTTAAATTAAGAGAATATAAGAAAAGGCTGTAATTTTTTTCCATTGACATATGGAACTAAAAGAACAGCAGGGCCACTGAGCTTCAGCTTTAACCTCCAGTTATAACCTACAGTTACCCAGATCCCACCCCTACCTCTCTACAAGTGCACACAATACACACTGTGAAAGCCATTCATTCATTTTCAGAATGAAAGGCAAATAAGCAGTTCATTTATTTTCACTACCTAGGACTTGGTAAAGTAAATTAGGCAAGAGAAAGAAACAAATATTAACAAAATGTTTACATTCTTGCTTCAGTTATGTGATTTTCCTCCCACTGCCTTTGCTAGAAGATGCATATGTGCAAAACATCAGCCTGTCACTTTGGAACTACAGGGTATCGTGCATAATCCTCTTCCTATGGAAAGGCCTTCAGATTATGTACTCACTCCTATAATAAACGTATTTCATGTTTTTGTCAACTTGATACTTTTCCACATACCCCTTAAACTTTCAATATTACTGAAGATGAAAACAACCAGCCTGATAACTTTTTTTCCATATAATATTTTAAAAACATCTTTGCAGTTTGAAAAACATTTTTACTAAATGTAGAGCTTTTAAATCTGGAGGCAACAAAACCAATACTAATTTCATTGTCCCAAATTACACAATCCAGATTTATAGAAACCTGTCTATTAAGAAATGCATGCCACAATCTAGTAAAAATATCCCCCATTAAACAACAAATACAGGCATTTGTATACTTATATATACTTCATATTCTGCTGTGCATTCCCAACTTTCATTGAAAGGGTGTTTAAACACTTTCCTAAACTACAAATAAAACTTGGGGGGGGGTGTGTGTTGTGTTTTTTTTTTAACTGTTTCCCCTGCTAAAATGGCAATAGCTCAGATTTGGGTCATGCTTAACTTAAGTATGGGAAGAATTGCCTGTTTTAGACAAATGCTCTGATGAATCTAGGCTGCTCCTTAGTTTGTTTGGTTTACCTGGAATTACTGCCAATTTTTCATTTTTTTTTTTAACTAGGCTATTTACATTCACAACTGTTCTTGTACTGTGCCAGGCACTATAAACAAATATCTCTAGCTCAGAGTATATCATCAGATGCAGACCTTAACAGTCTTACCTCTGTATGAAGTTTCACCAAAGGCTGTAGGCAAAGCTATTTCCTGGGGCTGAATAATGCAAATTTTAATTTCAAATTTTCTTCTTATAGAGTCCTGGTCACTTCATTCTCTCTCAATCCTGTTGAGCATAGTGTCCTGCCTACTGTGTGTACTTTGTGCTTAGTATTCATCCTAAACACAGTGTTTTCATATCTCTGTACCTAAATTACAGCAACTAAAATTGTAGTCAGAGTGACTTTCTATTTCTTCCCATTATTTGGCCCCAATCTCACTATCTGGAGGTATAATCCAAGCTTCTGTTTGGATCTTCATATGGATTGTTGTTTCACTAACCTACTTCCGAGTATACACACAGTCAGCACCTAAATCTTTGTTTTGTCTGAGTTAGTCACTTATCCCTGTTAAAAAACAGTATTTCTCTGCCCCTAATTGAACACAATGACCTCCTTTGATAATTCTTAAAACTAGAGAGTACCACCACTGGAAGAGACCCTTTACTGCCAAATACCAGAGTGGGCGTAAACTACTTCAGCAGGAGGCAGGGACTCCCTGGACTGTATTTCACTGAATTTTTTTAGTATTGGAAAGGACTATAGAGATCATCTAGTCCAACTCCCCTGCTGAAGCAGGATTGCCCAGAGCATGTTAGAGCATGTCACTCAGGACTGCATCCAGGCAGGTCTTGAAAACCTCCAAAGAAGAGGACTCCACAACCTCCCTGGGCAGCCTGTTCCAGGGCTCTGTCACCCTCACTGTGAAGAGGTTTTTACTCATATTGGAGTGGAACTTCCTATGGTCCAACTTGTGCCTGTTACCCCTTGTCCTCTTGCTGGCAACCACTGAAAAGAGTCTGGATCCCTCATCCTTCAAACCACCCTTTAGATACTTATTGATAAGGTCTCCCCTCAGCCTATTCTTTTCCAGGCTAAAGAGTCCCAGCTGTCTCAGCCTTTCTTCATAAGGGAGATGCTTCAACCCTTGAATCATCTTCATTGCCCTTTGCTGGGCTCTTTCCAGTAGCTCCTTGTCCCTCTTGAACTGGGGAGCCCAGAACTGGATGCAGTATTCCAGTTGTGGCCTCACCAGTGCAGAGTAGAGGGGGGGAATGACTTTCCTTGACCTACTAGCCACGCTCTTCCCTATGCATTCCATTGGCCTTCCTGGACACAAGAGCACACTGCTTGCTCATTGTCATTTTGCTGTCTACCAGGATCCCCAGATCTCTCTTCGGAACTTGTCTCCAGCAGATCCACACCTAACCTGTATTGGTGCCTGACATTCTTCTTCCCCAGGTGCAGGATCCTACACTTTTCCCTCTGGAACCTCATGAGGTTATTCCTTGCCCAGCTTTCCAGCCTATCCAGGTCTCACTGGATGGCAGCACAGCTCTGCGGAGTGTCAGACACCCCTCCCAGTTTGATATAATCAACAAACTCGCTGCGGATACACTCTGTCCCCTCATCCAGGTCACTGATGAATATCTTGAGCAGGACCGGACCAAGTATTGACTCCTGGGGGACACCACTGGTTACAGGCCTCCAGCTTGAACCTGCTCCATTAATTATTACTCTTTGGGTCCTGTCAAACAGCCAGTTCTCAATTAATTGCCTTCTGGGCAGGATCTAGCCTTCTCTCAAAGCAACATAGGCTATTTTCTGTAGAATTTGTAACCTAGGAAGAGCCACGACACCCAATACTTGTCTTTCAAGTTACTGCAGATCCTAGTGTTCCCTGTCTGCTCAGCCTTTCTGTTTCCTGCCTTTGGTAGTTGCCCCATAGGATCCTTTTAAAGGTGAATAGATGCAACACAATTATGGCACTTGAAAATGCACTACACAGACAGCTTTAGAAAAGAAGTAGGAAGAACAAAAAATTCTAGTCTTCCTAATACTAAAATCAAGTGCATCTTAAGCACAAGTGGCTTTCCGATTCTGATCTGTAGTGTAATTGCATCCTCTTAATACCATCTCAGAATCTGGGTTGAGGCAGTTTCTAAAATGGGAGAAATAAACAAATAAATGTGAACAACAAACAGCATCAGAATAAAAATTTATTTTGCAGTACTTTTAAAAACACAGCCGCAAGAAATGTGTCCAAATGGTGATTAATGAGTTTATGAACAAAGCCCTTAGTTAAATCGTAGTTGAGCATGAAGCTACCCCCCACACTAGTCAGTCTAACTGAACTTGCTGTTCCTAGAGGTTAATTTAGTGGTGTCAAATAAATAGCTGGAGGCATTGAACACCACTATGGATGAAACTAGCTCAGCAAGAGACAACCCAGATTCATGCTTGCTCTCATCTTAAAATAGAACATAGATCATAGAATAGAATTTGCTAACATGGAAAATCCAAGTTCTTCTATATTCTATGAAAGCTTAAATGCTACTTTAAATCACCGTATATAGCTCACAGCTTGCTTTCTCTTCCAAAGTGGTTTGGCTTTAGAAGTTATTAAATGCCATTTTTCTTTTACCAGATATCTCTGGAAAGTTTTCTTATTTCTTTTAGTTATGGTATATACGTTAAAATAAAACCCAAAGCATCTGATATTTCGTTCCCACCAATTATTATCCAAGGCTTTCAGCATGTTTTTCTAGTATTTTTAATTAAAGCATTCATAACATCTCTGGAAGGTAAATGAAGCAATACATCCCATAATACAGATTAAAAAAACCAGAATCTAAATAAACTGAGACTAAGTAAAATAAATATTTTTTAAAAAACAATTAAGTGCCACACTACATTTCTTTATAGATCAAAACATTTTTTTTGAATGCTGAAGAACTACACAAAGTTTTCCTTCTTAGAGGCAGATACTGCTGACACTTGTCATTAATTTAATTTTAATCCAACACATTGACTCACAGACTAATTTGGTTAGTTTTGCATTATATTCAGATCTGCTTCAAAATCTGAGGGAATGCACACCCATTATCACAAGATGAAACTAAAAAATAGAAATGAGATTCTGAGGGTTGAATATAGGCAGGTTTTAGTCCCTTATCTTTATATTGGAAATAGGCAAACACTGGCCTGATTTCTGATGCAAGTAGAATGTGAATGAACCAGAAAATCCCCACTGGATTTAAGAAGACATCTTTGCAACACCTATGAGAAAAAGACATTTCATTTAGGACACTGTCTAGTTCATATTTTAAATACATTCATGAATAAAATACTAAATTTTGTTTTAACAGAAGTCTACTAAACTCAAATGTATAATATTCAGAACCAGGCTAAGAAATTATTGCATTACTAGTATCCATCTTTACATCCAAGAGTAAAGGTATGAAAAAAAGTGTTACTGCAAATTAGCCCACATGTATTTATGTATCATATGCTCATGGGAAAACATTACCAAAATATTTTAAATACCTTAAAGTATTTTAAAAAAGGAAAATTTTTGGTTTTAAAGACATATCTTGCTACTAACAGTGTTATTCTGGTACAGAACCTACGTTTGTGTGAATGGCATTCCTACTCACAGTACTGTGTGCTTAATATAGTAATTTTTTTTACCATCTTACTCTGTGATAGTCTAATCTAGTTGGAATGGGCTTCCTGGGCTCACTTTTTCCCTAGATTTCCCAGCTCTAGCCTGGGAATGATTTTATTAGCAAGTAACATCATAAGAATTTGGTTTTTACCTGGAGTAACAATCAATCCTTCCTGTTAAAAGTTATGCCTTAAAGCTTAGACAGAATTCTTTTATGATTTTGAGGGGAACAGAAAAATGTAATAGAACATCACTTTTTCTAGCCCTAATGTCTTTGATTTAATTGTGATAACGTACCACAAATAGAAGAATTATTTCAGGTTAGTAACACCTAAACTATAATTAACGTGACAATGAAGTTTCAGGATTCTAACTTGAGACAAACAGAGAGCAAGAGCACAGATACATAAATTCTACCAGCCAAACAGTGCCTACTTCAGTCATGAGTAATTCCACTGAAATCATTGGAGAGTTGCTTCTGGAAAAACTATCATTACTTGTCACATACTTCAAAGATTGATTTCAGAAAAGACCATTGCACTAACAATCTGATTTGCTGTCCAGCAAGCTGTGATATTTCTACATAGTGTCTCAGCTTTAGCACTCTTTCCTAGGTGAGATTCCAATCTTGACTTAGTTCAGTGGGTTTAATTCACACAGATAGTCCAAAGGTATAGATATGAGTTACTATGAAAGAGTTATAAAGTTTGATTGCTTGAAAGCTTTGTGCAAATTTCTAGCATTTACCTGGTTTGACCTCTCAGCTCTCAGAATCACAGAACCTTCATGATTGGAAGGGACCTTTGAGATCCAACCACAAAAAAAAAAAAAACAAACAACACAAAACCAAGCACATCCACAAACAGACACAAACCCACAATCTCAGGCACTAGAACATGCCCTGAAGTGCCACATCTAATTTATGTTTCTTAAATACCTCCAGGGATGGCGACTCTACCACCTTCCATCCAACAGCAAAAAACCCTAGGAAAAACACACAGACCTTCAGCCTAGTAGCTCCAACTTTCACCTCCATGGTTGGGTGTAGTAGACTAGGGTCAAGGTTCACTTGTGGCTAATTACCGATAAGAATTTTGTCCTTTCTATAGCTAGTTCCTTAATCAAAACTAGGTACAATCAACTTTTGCTGAGTAATTTGGATCCAACATTTTACCATGTTGTATCTTTTCATTCCACCCATAGCTTTAGTTTCTGGAAGACACACTGTAGAAGGCTATTGAAAACATCAGGAATGCAATACAGCACCTGGCACCATAAGGTGAGCAAAAGCAAGGTCAAGAAACTAAAAAGGAGCTCATCACTCCAGAATGTAGAGCAAGTCACTACTAGTCAGGATACAATCCATAAGATGGAATTCAGTAACACGATTAAACAAGACTGTTACAAGGTCAAAGTCAAGGCTTTGGGAGCGCAGCATACAGACATGATAAAAAACTGGAGATAATAAAATGTCTTAGTAAGGCAATCCATCAACCAGACAACTAACCTAACCCCCAGCTGACTGGCTTGTGGAAACCACTCAGGCTTGCTGCTTCATGGTAATTCTGCAACCAGTTCAGATTAATGTGAAAGCCTTAATGGTGATCTGGTTCCCTGCTTTGACTGAGTCTCTTTCCTGTTAGCCAGTCCCGACCACTGCATTTATACTGTGATCTCACTGAGCCTCAGGCAAGGTCCCTTCTGGAAACAAGAGTTGGTTCTTCCCTATTTATTGTCCCACTGATACCTACCTTATTAAAAAACAGCTTTAATGGGAGTCCATGTTTATTTCTACCCATGATTTGATCATTTCAAAATACTTTACTTAGTAGAGCAAGTAGATACTTCAGATAGAATTGTCATGTGAAAACAGGTGTACAGATAAAAGAAAATACTTCAAACTTGATTAATGACTTGAATTTGCCATCTGCATAAACAACTCTTTTTTCTAATACTATGATCTAATGTAGCCTGTGGTTATGTTTGGCATTACAAATTCTAAAAGAATACATTTTATGAGGATTTTTTTTTTTACTTTGATAAATTAGTACATTCTTATTTACTAAAACCCCAGTTTTGTACGTGGTCTAGGTGCAGGTGTCTTGGTGTTGGCAGTGGAGGGCTGAAGGGGTGGCCTGTGTAAGGAGAGGCTGGGCATAGCTGTTATGGACTGACTGCAGCCCTCATCCCCTTGGGATACACCAGGGACAGGATAGGTGGAGGTTGAGAATTGAGAGATTGAGAATGAAGGTATGAACATAAGCCTGAGAAAGGGGGAGGAAAGATAGTATTTTAATGCTGATCTTTGATTCTCACCACCAAAAAGTATTTTAGTTGGCAATAAATTAAATTAGTTTTCCCCAGGTCAAATTTGCCTGTTTTGACCTTTTGACTTTATCTTGATCCACAAGGTTTCCCATCATATTTTATCTCCCTGTCCTGTTGAGGAGAGAGAGAGAGCAGCTGTGTAGGCATTGTTTTTAGCCAAGGTTAATCAACTAAGTATACGTACTAGGATCCCCTTTAGGAACCAGGAAACTAACTAACTTATTGTGAATAGTAAATGGAATCTTCAACCACATCCATGTTCTAGACTCATCTTGCTAGAAAAGTGTGCCCAAAGAAATTTTTTTTTCATGCTTTTTGTCAAGAGATAAATGAAACAGTTCTGTTCTGTAACTATAAAAAAGCTGGTAACATCACTGTTTTTATCTGTTGCCAAGTCTAAAATCAAGGGATTATTTCAGTTTCACTCAGTTTAAAACATATAAGCAAAGTTCCTTTGAATTGTATGGGGATCTTTTCTCAATATTGCCTAAAGTTACTTTAGAAAAAAGAAGTGTTTGAAGTTTCTTGGGATTGGATCCACAGGGTGCTCTGCCTTTCAATGAAAGCATGTTCTTCAGCACCATACATTACCTTATTGAATCCTTATTTATAACATTTTGCACGAGTTATAATAATGTTTTCCAGCAATGGAAAAAAACCACCACAACAACAAAACAAAAAGAAAGTATTATCTTGTCCCTTAGATTTATTTAGTTTAAAATATGTACCACTGAAGAAAGCATAGCTGCAAGTATACATCTGTCACATATTTGTAAGATTTCTGTTATCAAGACTAGAGACCTGCTACCTGTATTCCTGAAGTATGCTAATTTGACAGAAGAATGTCCCTGATTAGCAACTAAATCAGCTTCCTTTTTAAGGGTCTCATGTTTCCTTTGATCATTCACTTAACATAGATTTTACTTCCCTTGATAAATTTATAAAAACTCTAAATAAAAATATCTACATTAGTTACTGTTTAAGTTCACTGAACAATTCTACCATCCATTACATTATGTCCTTTTTTCAATGTAATTCAACAATGAATACTATAAATATTAGGAAAACTGAAATTTTATATATTTAATCCCACGTATTTTAGAATCATAGAATTGTCTAGGTTGGAAGAGACCCTTGGGATCAGAGTCCAACCATCTACCCTACTCTACAAAGTCATCCCCTACACCATGTCCCTTAGCACTGTATCTAAACAGCCCTTAATGAGGAAGGAAATGATGATGTTGGAAAGTGATACCTGAAAGAATATTAAAGGCATATTTACAGGCATATGACTAGCAGGGGATCTAAATACATAATGAGGCTAATTATGTAATGAAAGGATATTTAGGGCTATCTATGGCACTGACAGCAAGGGCTGCGTCCACATGGCTTGTAAACACACTTGATATTGAGGACACCAATAACCAAATTTTAAATATCATACCATTTTGTGGGATCTTCAAGCCTAGATAAGTAACAAATATTTACTATTCAGTACATGGAAAAAGCATTAATAGAACAGGAGAAGACTGATTTGGTCACTGTGTCCAATCCTTTAATTATCACTTCATTGATGAATTGTTTTCTTAACTGTATTTCAAGTTGAATTTTCTTACGTGCATTATTGTGCTCCCATATAATGGTTGATTCAAAACTTCATTCTTCCTCATTACATTTCCATCCTGAACACAATCCTCTGTAGGAGGATTTTGTTCTGACAGCTTTTTGTTCTAACAGCTCTTTCCCATCTTTAGTATTAGTCTTTCTTCCACCTACTCCACGGTTTTATAGAAAGCACTCAAATTCTCCCTCAGCCAGTGTTTAGGTAGCTCTTAGGCATTGCTTAAATCCACCACTGCTTAAATCTTCATAAATGTCTCTGCCTTGTAGCAATTACTACCTCCCACTTCAGGAAGGGTGGTCTGACTTGTTTAAGTGAAGTCTAACCATTTCCTTGGTTAGAATGGGATTAATAATTTCCCTTATGAGCCTTATATAAAATATTCGGTGATATCTTCAGATATACTAAGATCCTCTTTCCACTTGTTTTCAGCTGTTTGTCTTTTGTCTGTGGCAGGAAAGCTTATCTATCCCTTAGTATTTCAAAGACTGTTTTTTTTCGTCATTCAGTTCTTCCAGTATCATATTCTGAAGGCCTCTGTAATGACAGTACAGCCAAACTACTTTCTATAGACCAGCACTTGAGGGTGGTGAGGCACTGCAACAGGAAAGCTGAGAAGGCCCCATCCCTGGAAGATGGGGCTTTGAGCAACCTGGTCTAAAGGAAGGTGTCCCTATCAGTGGAAGGGAGTTTGAACTAGATGATCTTTAAGGTTCCTTCCAACATAAACCATTCTATGATTCTATTTTTCTTGCTCTGTTCAAAATAACTGCTTGAGTTACTACTTCATAATGCCTTCTAAAGGACTGACACACAACCAAGAATATGCAAACTCTTGATGATTTAAAACACTGCACCACAGTATGAGTTCAAGCTCTTGCTTGAAGCCTATTGGAAATCAAAAAAACTTATTGCATCCCCAAAAAGGCACTTTAACTGATGACAGATTGAGTAAAAAGTGTTCTCATAACCAAGTGCTGAAAAACTGAATTCTTTGTTATTTTTGTGGCTGTTTTCAGACTTCACGAATCCCTCCTGAGATAAGCAGAAAAAATCCTACGTTTAAGAGTTTCTGTAGTCACCATATGACTTGAAATTTTATGCAATTTTAAGACTTAGTGACTGGACACAGATACACGTGACTCCTATACCCATACTATAGGACTTACAAGATCAGTTTAGAAGTATACCCTATTGGTTTCCCATTGCATTCATCTTCTTACCCTGCTAGTTTTTCATCAAAATAAAGCCAAGGCTTTTGGGCAGGAAAAATGGCACCATAAAATGAGGTTGCCTTAGCAGATGAGCAGGACACCAGAGTGGGAGAGCTCATACCATGGGGGAGATCTGCCCTGCATTAGATACATAATCTTAAATGCTGAGGCATTTTGAGCATCTATAAGACTATACAACAACTCTGAGTATTTTGGGAGTATCACTGTTATCTCTCTGAGAAGCATATACTGAGCTGAAGAAAATACCACAGAAATGTTCAACATAACAGTGATGGTGCTAGCTCCAGACCTAAAATCAGTATAACCATTCAGTATTAGATCTGACTTGACAATGCAACACTGGAAGACCTCACTAGGATTAGTGAGCCTTGTCTACAAACTCAGGCACCATAGCAATAGGCATCTTTGTTGTTCTTTTGCTGTTGTATTTCCAAAATGTGCACCATAAATTAATGACCTGAATGTATTACCTAGAATGTATCAGATGCCTGAGAGATTCAAATATCACTCTAAACATACACAAATTTTCCCATCTCATATCTGGATTTTAGTATAGGTAGTCTCAAGAGTTGCACAATCCATAGCTTGAAATTAAATTATGCATGAAGGGAGAAAAATATCTTTCCTAACTTCAGCTGGTGACTCATAAAAGCTCCAAAGCATAGGTTAATATAAAACTGGTGAAAACTGAAGTAGAATCATTTCATTCTGGTTTTGATGCCCCGTGAAGATATCAACATGTAAAATACCCAAGCACTCACAACGCAGGCATAATTTTGCATTTCTGCAGTCCTGCTGGTAAAAATGTCTAACCTTTCCTTAATAGAATTAAGGTTCCTTGCCCTACTATTTTAATTCACAGACTGTTCCAGATGATGTTCATTATTTGGATGATTACTTTTCTAATTTTCAGTTCCAGGGTGTTCTGTTATGAAGTACAGACACATTCAAACTGTTTCTAGATATAAACCCATATTCGTCTTGCATTGTGTCTAAATTACAGCAGCTACACCTTTAATATAACTGACAAATTTCAAAGTTTTTATTAAAATATCAGATTCTTTCACTTTTTCATGCTTCTTCTATTTTGAAATCAGTGGACTTCTAATTTCAATGTGTTTTTTAACACTGGTTCTAGAGACCAGTCATGTGGGATGAATTATAAAAAATAAAGCGACCCTATCCAGATGAACAAAAACCCAAACCCAAGAAGTCCAGTTCTACTCAGCTGACTCTCCTAATAACATATCAACAAAATAAAACTTAAGATTAAAAATGTATACAGTTGATACGACCATTACTAAATAAAGAGACTGCAGTTCTTATGGTCTCAGAAGAATAAATCACAGAATTTAGTGTCACTTTTTTATAAATGGTTTTCAAAATATAAAATTCAATGTTTGAATTCCTTATAGCGATTAACATATTCCTAACGATTTGCTGCTTCTTCCCTCCAGATACATTACAGCAACAACTCTATTCTTGTTCATTTGACTAACTGCACATCCAGCTATTACAGACCGCTTTGAAGCTTTCATAAAGTATGAGAGAGAACATTCTTTTAAAGCACTTTCAGTGCCTGCCAATTTGAAAAATTCATGCATTTACTGTCATAAATACAGGCAAGTTTAGAAAATGAGGAATATTAGAAAATGTGTTGCTACTTTATTGCAATTTTTTGACAGTTTTACTCAAGAAATATTTCTCAGAGTGTGACTGGGGGGTGTTATGCAGCTAATGGTTCTTAGAAAAACAATATTTACTAACCTTAAATACTCTATTGAAAATACACATCCATGGTTTTGAAGAATGAGAGGGAATATTTACTTTCTGTAGAATAAAAATTGATTATACAACTTAGGTATTCTCTAGCATAAAAGCAGATTATACCCTCATTTACAGTTACTTAATTACAACTTCGAACAGTCCATTAGATAAGTTATGTGTGTGCTTCTTTTTTCCCAAACTACTTTTAGTTCTATTTCATTCCTCAGCCATGTGTTCATCTTGATATTGGTCTTCTAGTAGGAGCACATTCAATCTCAATTCCCTAGTCCTCAGTGGAAGAATAAAAACAACCAACAACATAAAAAGTACAAACCAAAAAACCCACCACTAAACCTCACCTTCTCTTCTTCTTTAACCTTCTCTTTACACCTTTCTTACATTCAGGGAACTTATGTCAAAAAAAAAAAAAAGAAAAGTTAAGTAGTAAAGAGACCCATCATTCAAATGCCACATTTATCTTTTGTGTCAAGTGTCCACTAAAGGAGAATTATTCTCCGAATTTATGTTCACTGAATATTCTTCCTATGATATTGACCATTACAACTTTTTGAAAACTAAATACAATTAATTCAATGTTACACATATTTTCTCACTAAACTTATTTGATTTGATTTTTGTCATTTCACTACTTGCAGTAATGGGGTTTTTTGTTAGGTTACTTTAGATTTTACACTTTTTTGGCTTTGCATTTTGTAGAAGCTTTGCATCTAGGTAGAAAAAAAAGTAAAATCACGATATAAAATTATCTAATTCCTACCAATGAAATTTGGATATTTTTTTTCATAATATGAGAGGCAGGCTGTCAAAATACAAAGCAAAAGGTTTAAAAGTACTTTATGTTATTTTTTAACGTTATTTTAATTCCAATTAGAAAATAATCACTTTTTTAAAAATATCATTATTTTTACCATAGAGGATAGACATAATTTGCCAGAAGACAATGAAAAATTTCCATTAACCTTTGCTGGAAATATCTTTTATTCTCTCTGGCAGGTAAGACTGATCTGAGGACAGGGATTTCAGAAAGTTCTAGCATCCCAGTTGAAAGACCTGAGATTTTTTGTTCCTTTTCTCAACTGAAGATTCTGGTTGTTCTAAGTGAAAACAGGTAAATTCCATGTGGATGGTGCAAGTCACTGAAGAATATTTAAGCCTTCTAGTAGTGGCACGTATTTGGCATCTGTTCAAGTATGTGGGAATCTACTAGCATTCTTTTATTTTATTTTCAGATTTCCGTAAAAATGATAGAGAAAAATTTTCTTATTTTGCTTCCCTCACAGTAGTTACATGACAAAAAATGCTTTCCAAGTCTTTTATGTTCTACCGGGTAAATCATGATATTTCATGACTGTTCAATTATGTAGTTAATTATAACTAACAATTGCTTAAAAGGAGTTTTCTTTTTTGAGCTAATTTACAGTCAGCTTAATTCCATGACAGATATTTTGTTGACTTATACTACCTTCAAATGTAAAATGAACATCTTTTAAAAATAAATAAATAAAACTAGGTCCAACACAAAATATACAAAAGCCTAGTAATTTTAGTGCTATGTATGACATCAACTTAGTCCATAGCCCACATGTGGTGCTCTGATGTTGAAGTGCATGAAGTTAACAGATTAGAAGAAAGATTGCCTACTGTTTGGAGAGTCTTGAAAATATCTGTGCATGGTAGGAAATGTGAGGGACAAAGTGTTCCTCTTCAGAATGACTTGTCTTGATTTAGTGTTTTAAAGTGTGAGCCTTAATTAAAAGCAAAAAAAACTTCAATGATTAATTGATGCTGATACCTAAATATATTCTTACTTAGTAAATAACTGACTAAAAACAACTTTTAAAAAACACCCATTTGTTACATCATTCCAAGGCTTTGAATGCATCTCCCAGCAGGAGCTGATGTTTTAATGATATAACACTGTACCTCCTATAAAGAAGAGTAATGTCAGGAAGCCTTGCAAGAAAAATAATTTATCAGGACTTGAAAAACACAGCACCAAGAGATTCAGATAAATCTGACTTCCACTAAGGTTTTAACGTAATATTTATTTTCTTCCAGACCACTTGAGCCTCTCTTAATCACTTTTTTTTTACCAAGACAAAATTAGAAACATGCTTTTAATGACACTGTGGTGCTATTTCCATTACTGTGTTCAGATAATATAGAATAGACCTCCAATCCAGATTTGCAAATAAAGTGAAAATTAAAGTTATGTATTTGAGTTTTAAATATAATATTAATAGCTGTCCAAATGCAACAGAGTCTTCCTTGATAATTATTTCAATTTCACTGCAACTTACAGCAGCTAATGGTCACATTATCTTTGTTTATCAAGCAGTTCAAATACTTAAAACTTCATATGTCCATATTTACAATGAACAGACACCCAGTCAAAAATGATGTGGAGACTATGAACTCTTCCTCTCATGTTCTCTGTGTGTTTTTTATCCCATACTGCCTTTTACCAGCACAGCTGTAATCAATAAACACAAGTACAGGCTATCCCACTTTTGGAACACAGCAATATTTGTGCAACCATTGTATTTCTGTAACGATATTTCTTGGCTTGTCTTTACAAGTCTTTTCTTTCAAGATATCTTTCTTTGTGATATTAAAATACTACATGTCCATGAATGAAAACAGTTCAGGACTTTCCTTTAAGGAAGAAACTGTTTAGGTAGATTAAAAGCAGCAGGTATACCTGTGTCTATATGAAATTGTAAAGCTGCATGTTCTAGTCCCTATTAATAGGTATCATCACTACAGAGAGTGAAAGTGGGATGGAGAGAGCATCAGCATTGTTTAAAAGATTGCAGTCTGTGTGCAGTTCATTCCATGTTCAACCTCACTAACACAAAACAAAGGACCAGACGTGGTAAGCTGAAAAGAAAAAATCTTCATATACCAACACAGAACTAAGATACACCCTTTGTTTTCCATCATTCATAGCATTTAACTGAGATTTATTATGTAGAAGTAACCTGGGCAGCGATCAGATATTCCTGCATTTCTTAATAAAAAGGTGTTTGAAACAAACATATACATAGCATAGTTTTAATAACAGAAGTGTTTTGTAAAGCACAGACTCCAGTGCTGTAAGGTGTGATCTTCTAGGGGAATGGGCTAAAAATGATTAATTTATACACTGACACTGATGAAACTAGTTTTTGGAATAAATACAGTGGACTTCAGTAACAAGAGCATTACTTGGTGAGTTCCACTAGCTCTAGCAGTCTGCTCCCCACATGGTGTATTCAACGTCCTCCACGACACAGTTGACAGCCATACAGCAAACAAGATTGACCTCTTTTCAGAAATCTAATTGTCTGTGTTCCCACAGCAAACAATGGGAGGGTGACTGTATTTGTAAACAGCTAATATTCATAAGGGTTGGGTTTTTTTCATGCAGCACAAAAACTGTAGTTATGATAAGCAACAGCTCCCTAGGTAGCTATGTTTTGATTTAAGAAACAATGCTATCAGTCTTCTTTCTTGCAGTTTTTGTACAGCCATGTACAAAATTTCAAAAAAAACATGCAAAAATGGAAGGAAAATACTAAGTACATATAAAAACATCAAAAAATTGACAGCGAAAGGCTTCTGTATTTAGGGAAAACCAGTAACTTGTGCTTAGTTTTAAAGGATGATAATTCAAGAATCAGGCTTATCCATGTGGTTGAAGCACAAGCCTACTTGATACAAACAATCTGATAGGGCACTGTATCATTAACTGCATTGTGACGACTATTTGAGATTGAAGTATCTGAGAGCTAAATGATAACACAATGAACTCTTAACATAGTAAAGAATGTCAAGTGTTTTCAGAATGCCTATTTCTTCCAAAAGTGCAGAGAAAAATGGGATGTCTTTCAAAAATTAAATGCATGCAAAAAAAGTTAACTTTAAATATTTAGTAGCAAAAACTTTGAACACAAGCATTAACTACTAGGTTTTCTGCCAGTCAAAGAAAACAGTACTCATATTTATGCTTATGAAGCTGTCACAGCTTATAAGAAGGCAAATTTACAGTAAAATAACCTAAAGCAATAAATTCCTCTCAAGCTTTAGACATCCCAGGAGTTTATAGAGTCAGCACAGATGACAGAGTAATGAGCTTTTAAGAACTTAATCTGAAGTGTGGGGTGGAGTAAGGGGGAAGATTCATTATTTATCTTAGATTTTCAAGTGTGATTCTTCACTGAAGAATCTTCACTTCTTTTCTTATTAATAAAATTGCACTGTTACCTTGAAGAATAAGTAAGAGCATTTTCCTGGTATTGCAGGAAGATATTGAGTCATTGATTGCACTGGAAAAAAAACTGCTCATGAAGTATCCAATAATAATTTGAGAGTAAGGACGGTAAGGCACCCACCAGCTTATACATTTCCCCTCTCTGAGAAGTTAACTGTCCTTAACTTAAGGATGGCTGTCTTTCCTATATAATATCTCAGAATTGCTTTGTTGAGAAGAAATAGCAGATGAAGCTAAAGAGATTTTGTTTACAAAGTAAGCTAATCAGTTTATCTCCAGAAGTGAAGGAGCTCTTGGGATCACTAAGAAGTCAAGGCAGACTGCAGCAGTGGTCCTCCATTAGCAGGAAGCCCTGTGGCATTCTTTTAATACAGCAGTTCTCCAAGTCTCCCACTCTGTTTCATGCTAAATGAACACCCGCAAAGCTCATTACCTAACTCTTTTAACAGCTCTGTCATTTAACAACAGGATTATAATGTCTGTTCTGATGATTCAGATGCTGTTGACTGATGTGCAACAGGCCAAGGAAGAACAACAGAGCCAAGAGGGCTTTCTCGGGAATTGGGAGATTTACAGTATGAACTGCTGTAGAAAACAGTCATGAAAGGAACAGAAGTAGCCAGAAGGCTTTTATTCTGATATTTTACATTTTCTTTCTTTGCTATTTTCATTAAAAAGAGTAACTGAAAACATGACTAATAACAGAGATAACGGACCCAAGGAGAAACACGACTGATATGAAAGACAATTTAGAAGATCTGAAGGCAGTATAGCATTGAAAGCCTGGCAATTATCAGAGAAAAAAAAAAAAGTTGGTATAACTGGGTTTGAATTAATTTTTTACATTTCTTTACTAGGAAGACTACCTACCTTGAACAAATTTCTGATGATACACTTCACTTTAACTTCACAAGTTTAAACCACATGCATCAGTTTCTTCTTTTTGTGGTTGGCAAGAAACAGTTATTTATGATAATGTTGCACATTGAAACTTCTTACCACCACATAGAATTGAGCAGTAAGGGAACTCCCATAGATTAACTAAAGGCTAAATCACTAATCACAAGCCATAAGAATGCAGTCAGAGTTTTTACTTTTTGCTCCAATAAATTTATAACATCAATAGAAATGCTGTTTTTAAAGGAGAAACCTACAGATAACAGACAGAAAGAATCATGGGTATTACCTACATCTTATTGAAAATAAGGTGTAGATTCAGCACGAGTATGCTGTTTTCTAACATACACCTGCTACCTTCATATGCTGACATAGAGCAGTACTACAAAGACACTCATACTGCTTTGAGGAGTAAAGGTGTGCAGTGTATTCCACCTTCTTTTTTAATTATTTTCCAGAGTCTCATTAATATTAATTTTAATTTTAAATCTGTGATTTTATGAATCTAAATACTGATTAACAAGTTGTCCTTTGAAACATAAAAATTAAATAAAAAAGCAACATTTCTGCTTTTAATAAGCATGATATAAAATACTAAATAGTATAAAAGTTAAATCTACTTTGCAGAATAAATGTTTGATCTGAAATATTTGTATTTTTCTTTTGGATAAACATCATTTCTGTTCATTCAAGGGCCTTGCTATCCTTAGAAAAATGAGACAAAAATACTGAAAGTTAAAGACTTGATGTACACTACGGCAGGTTAAAATCCAGTATATTTGCAACAGGGCTTTGTGCCACAAACACTGGATGGATTACAATGAGTAAGGGCATCCTACTTCTTTGCTTTGTGGTCTTCTATTTACAACTTTCAGTAATTGAAAAAAAAAATAATCATCAAACATGCCACAGTCTCCTTCCAGAATAAATCTCACAATAGAGCAATTTTAAGACTTTATTTTGTGTTCATCAGCTTTCTTTCATTACATGTTCATAGATTGTGCAATGTCATTTTGTGTACTGATCTTGGTTGTACAAATGTTATTTGCTGCATTCTGATATATTTTAAGAAACTGCCTGGGCATGCGTGTGGTTGCTTGGATCCTTGTGTGATCATGGCAGACAGGAACCATAAATACTATAAAGCTGCCTGAAAGACTACCTGAAGTCTCTTTATAGAGCAAATACAAAAGATACAATACAAAAGAAAAGATGCTATAATGATAGCATGTGAGGTTTCTCTGTTTCCAAATACCTAAAAAACAAAGAGGACCACAAAGACCAGCATTGAAAAGTATTGCTAGCACCCCTGGTTTGGAGAGTAAAACGATGTAATAATCCTAACCACAGCCTGGGATTTCAAGTTCAGACTCCATACTACAGCCTGGTAAATATCTACAGGGAGGTCTTACAGTTCTTTATCTTTCATGGAAATCTAATTTTTTTATTGGTTTTGAAGATTTTTAACCCTCTTTCAGTGCAAGTGAGTGTCAAATATACTCTAGGTTAGGAAGCTTTCATGTGGTTGAAGTCCTAAAGCTATGTCTCCCTGTAGAAACTGTAAGAAGTTTATGTAAATTTTTATTATTTTTAACATTTTTATGTCATCCCACTCCATTTGTCCACTTATCTCTCATAAGTTACCTGGTAACTCTGTTTCAGAAGAAAATATATATTCAATGACTTGCAACTAAGAACATCTCCAGTCTGAGATAAAATTTTCTTTCTCAATGGTAGAAATTGCCAACAGAATTTTCATTTAAACAAAAGAACAGTGATAATACAGAATAATAAAATTCTTTACAATTCATCAAATTTATAAATGGAATTGCTAAGCCCTAAAATAAACTTTGGTAAACTTTCCATAAAATTATGTTGCACTGCACTAAAAAATAATCTATATCATGGCAAGAATAAAATCCATTTTATCTAAGATGTTCCTGCCTGTCAACCTAGGGTGTAGAGAACAAATCCAAGTAACATGAGGTAATCAACACCAGGGGGATATGTCTGGCAGCAGTAAATATCTGGAATGCTAAATCACTTTTCAGATTAAAAGACAGTTGTTTTGTGGAAGACAGTTAAGGCTAGAAAAATGTCTCAGAGATTGCACATACTGCTTATTTTTTTATTTCTCCCTTTTCAAATATATGAAAATGTAGTTTTTTCCTTAATGATCTGTTTCCTGGCTTGTGCTCATTCCCCTCTGTTGTACAACAAGAAGACAGCACTGACTTGCAATTTTAACTCTGAATTACATACTTGGGTCAAATGACCCAAGTCAGCTCTCTTGCAGCTTTTTTACTTAATATAATAAACATTAAGAGTACAGTTTTTCCGGTTGTCTTTCTATGTATACTATTTTGGGGTACACAGGAACTTACAGAAATACACACTGATAATAAAAATTATATGCTTCAGTATTAATTAGGCTGGATAGAATAGGCATCACCACTGATAGATACATAAATGTTTAAATAGAGCTTAGAAAAAAATGTCCAAGACATTTATTTTAGTTTTATGAAACTGGCCATCCTTTACATCTACATGCACCTGAAAGATATTGTCATGGGGTAGTATGATCTACATTTTGACATTGTTCCTTAGTAAACAAATGAATAATAAGGCAGAGGGATAGCAGACCAGGTACTGATTTAAATACTGGTTATTACTACAAAGAGTAGTAAAAAGTTTAACATCATGCAGTTTCCCCACATAATTTGCAGTAACATTTTTTGTATTATATGTTAAAATAAATGTCAATAGAAGGCTCAGCCACATAAATTAAGACTTGTTACTGCCCTATAGCCAAATATTAAATTAGCTATAATCTGCACATCTCTAAGCATGTCCTTCACACTTTGAGATATCTGCACAAAATACAGATGAAGAAGTCAAGGTGATAGTCCAATTTAGGGAGAAAAAATTCACATACAAAAGACAAAAACAAAAATCTTTTCCTGCAAACAAATTTTATTTTTGTAAGAAGTTGCATGTTTGTGTCTGAAGCTACTAAGGAGAATTTTGTCTATTAAATGTAATTCTGGTGAAGAAAAGTAACTGCACAGCAAACGTATATAAGTAGTTACATTATGACTCTGATTTTTCATAAGGATAGCATTACAACATATATGATGTTATTTATGTTCTGTCAGTAGACAAGTGTTCAGCTGCAAAATCACCTAATGGGCTGTATTTGCATGCTCATTGTAGCAATTGACAGTATAAACCTCTGTATCTACACATTCCACACTTGTCCTCCATCACAACCTGATGCTGGCTTAGTGCAGTGAGACACCCTCTTGTCTTTTCCGGTACATCTATTATCCTGCACTTTTGTTGACACATCAGGTATGCTTTTCTCCAGTGCCAGGAATCAGCTTTCATACACAAACACTATGTTCATCCACAGTCAGTTAACTAAATAGTCAAATTTCTATCTGACTCAGAGCAGCTCATTGGACCAAAGAGAGTATCTCTCCATTTAAGACAATTCAAACATAATAATTTCATGAAGGTTTTTTTTTTTTCCCTTTTCTCAAAGTAAACACCTGCATGCTTCTAGCTCTGATTTAAACAATGCTACTACCTCCCTAGAAACCTGATGAAGAGCACTCCACCTCTGGCACTACAACAGAAGTTGGCTACTTCATGGTCTTCACAAGGAAGGCTGCTGCTCTTATTCTTTCAGGAACTTCACATATTCAGCATTTGCTTTCCACACATCCAAAACACTAGAACAATATGTACACCATTAAGTAATGTTCTTGACCTGCCTCTTCAGTCCATTTTGGAGAAAAAAAGAAAAAAGAAAAAGAAAAAACAGCATTTTCAATTTCCACTGCAAGTGCAGAAGGAATAGATTACATACCTCAGACACTAAAATGACCACTGATCCAGGGATGAATACTGTTCTTACAAGGGAAAATGTGGGTGAAAACTTGCAATTGTTGAATGGAAAGACAGAAGATTTATCACATAACTGTGTAGGAGTTTCAGCACTGAGACATTTGGTAGTGATCATGGCAGTGATGAATCAGTGGGTAGAAATGTGAGTGAGAAACAAAAATTCATGATTAGTTCTATTGTCAAGGCAGTTATTACAATTAATAATAATAGACAATTATAGTTAAGCATTTATGCTCTAAGTAGCTCTAACATAAATTAAAAACAAATCAACAATAAAACACTAAAAAACCCAAGTTCCCTTAGTTTTCTTTAAATATTTTAGTAGCCGTTTTAGATTTGTATCTTTTCTTCCAGAAGAAAACTAGTGAGGGCGTTTCCTAGGCCTAGAATGTTTACTATGTAGATTATTTAACAGAGTTTCAATGACAAAACAGAAGTTTTATTAAACTGACTTCCTAGCTGTCCCTCAATCCCTTTCATTTTTCTAGGACAATAGATTTTGTAAATTGCAGGTTTTCATCTAATATGTCCCTTGTTTTCAACTGAAATTATTACATACTATATATATCTTAATAACACAAACTCTTTGTGTCATTAATACAAGATTTGTGAATCCCATAGCCAATAAATGAACTCTTGTGCATATTAAAAGGCATTTTAATAGATTTTTGCAGCATCAGCTTCCCTTTTCTCCCCTCTGCTTCTCAGTGTTCTTCCCTTACCACTATCCAGTGCAGAATCCAAATGAAGCAACAGACTCTCCTCATTCTGAATCTCACTGAACATACAATCTGCCTCTGATATTCAGCAGACATCATAGTTTTGCTTAGAATTCTAGACAAATTTAATCTAGTTTGGTTATCGTTTTCATTGCTTAAAAGCAACAGTGTAATGCATACTGGATAAAAAGCCTCAACTTCATCAACCAATTCAATCCTCTTATGTAACAGCAAACTACAAAATACAGGCTTAGGAATAAGGTTGCAAAGCAGTAGTTAAATAACTAATTTGCAGAAGGGTGTACCAAAAACTTGTTATTGTGGGGACATTTGTTTGTTCTGACTGACCATGAATTAATCTTTGAGTTGTGATGGCATATAAGGAAAAAAATAAACTTTTAATCCTAGAGCCCAAACTAACCAGAAATAATACTCAGCCTGGAAAGCATCCTGTCTGTAATTAACATGAAAATATATATCTTCCCTGATTTTTAATCCTGTAGGCACATCTCAATTTTAGTATATTTCAGTCAAACTCTTATTATAGCCTTAAGACTCATATTCTTGTGAGTTAATTTCTTTTGTATTTGCAATGCTAGTTAAGAAATCACTGCAGTTAGTTATAAATATGGCTGCATAAAGAAAAGATAAATGGTTCTAGACAGCCATACTACTTTGTGAAGTACTGAACTGTGCTATGGGTTGACATATTCTTAAAACTGCTGCTAAATCACAAAAGCTCAGAAGTCAGTACAGATTATAGAAACGTTCTTAAATGGTTCTTTGACACCATTTTTACTTGAGCCATTAGGATATACTGCAGCATAAGAAGACATTCAGAAGTGGTTTTTGACATGAAATACATTACTTCTTGTCAGAGTGTGCAATTGAGATCATAGCATGTATAGACTTTTCATATATTCATGATAGATAATGGCTTTTTTGAAAGCATTTTAGGATGTAGTGCATTAACCTATGAAGTAAAATATGGCTATGTGCCTTTTTTAAAGTTATAGCACACTTCATTAATAAATTATTAAATATTTTAAACCATCAAGATGATTACATGCTTAGCTTTCCATAAAATTTACAATAATAGGGTACATTATCTTTTTATTTTCCTGATCAAATAACCTCAAAGTATCTGAAAAATATTGTTTATTACAATACAATATTAGCCATTATTGAATTTTCAGTGGCCACTCTACTTTCTACTTTGTGACCTGTTCACATCTGTTTGCTGTTTTACAGTTTAATAAACTATTACTATTTAAGTCAATCCTTGTCCATATCCTCATATTCATATCCTCATATTCAATGCCCTGAGCTGCTGCAACACTTCAAAAGATTCATTTTTTCCTTTATGATTACCAGATGGCATCAGAACAAGCACTCCATTCTCATTGCTTCGGAGTGGAGTGTAGATCATTACCTAACCTTATGAGAAGAGACAGGCCACCATACATACTTGTTCCTTTCTTACTTTGATTTCATGTATCATCAAACACAGAAGCCTACAGAGGTTATACTTACATACACACAGTCTAAAACTGTAAAATCTACATGTAGGAGAAAGCTTTCTCCAGCAATCAAATGCAATCCTTAGAGTCTTCAGAGAATTTTGAAGACTAATGTACTGATAGCTAGGTCCTTTCAAGGCACTTCTGACCAGCACTAATTGAAATCTAAACCATTCAATGTAAGATCCTAAAATGGATGAGAGGGTAGCACTCCTGATGGCCAAATAAACTAGAAGAATCCCATCTGTAATTCTATTTTGTCACTGAAACTATTACGAATTCAGGCATCTGCTCCTCACAGGAATTTAATATCTTGTTCTATGTGATGTAAAATCTCATGGCCCAATGAAAGTCCCTAATATAAACTCTTCCAAAAATAAAGCTAAGAAAGAACACAACTATTACACTATAGTAAAAAATTTAGTAGAGGACAAGAGACTGCATTTAAGGTGTGATTTTCCAACTTCTAAGCATGAGCCTAAATCAGGCCTCATTAAAAGCTTTTTGTAAAGATGTGAAGAGCACTCTTAATTTTGATAAAGAAAATAACGCTAATATTTTCTTTTCACGCTTTCCTATCACCCAGCTAGCCAGACTGCACACGCTCGGTCACCCGAGAGACCACAAGGGCGCTACAAACCAGGTTCACAGGATGAAGTCAAGAGTTTCCTCACAAAATCCATTCACATATATAGGGCACATGGGCACTGTAGTGACGTTATTCTGTCTCCGTTTCTCTGCGGGCAAAAGCCTCTAGAGATTAGCTACAGAGCAAGATCAGAACAACTGGAATAGCACCCCAGAGTTAACGTGGAACAGGCTGTTTATGGAGAATGTGAAGTACAACAGATTATGAAAGCAGCCTGCCAGTAGGTGAGAACAAGAGGATCCCAAGTAGGAAAAGAACCTGAGCAGGTAGAAAGAACTAGGCTATCCAGAAAAAAATGGTGATGTCTTTTGACAGGAAATCCCTTTTTAAAGATGTCTACTAGTGGTGCATTCTTCTCTTACTGGTTGCCCTTTCTTCTATGTATGAAAGATTACCTGTCACTAAGAGTTCTGAACAATATGCTCATCACCTCAGTAAGGTCACCCATAATTACTGCATGCTTTAATACTGAAATATCTCAAAAATTAGTTATTTGTAAATTTTTATCCTTAGAATCTCTGAGCTTCAATTCACGCTAAGAACTGATTTATAACACAGCACACCTCAGACTTGCAGAAGTACTAGTTCACTAAGACTGATGAAAATGTTGTTGTGAGGCATAACACCCCACCCCACCCCCCCCCCAAATAATAATTTTTTCATAAAAGTGGTGTTTGAATAGCAGGAAAACTGAGAAAAAACAAACAGTCTTGAATAACTGCTCAACTACGTGAACTCCTTGTATTCTGTGTATGGTATCAGGCAGATAGCATGTAGAAAAATACAGTCCATAGCCATTTAATTAAAACCTGGTTAATATTATACAACGGATTTAAAAGAGTATATTAAGGTTGTAAAAGCAAACAATCCTGTCACTTTCTAAAGCTTTGAGTGAAGCTTTAACGATATTCTTTCTGTACTACATATGTGTGGAAGACATAAAAAAACTAAGAGACATAAAAAACTAAGCTTCTTCTTGAAACTTTTCAGCATCTGTTATTTTCCTATTAGGAGACAGCCCCAGACCTTCACTATTCAGATCACCTGAAACTGTATTTTGTTTTTCGTAATTAGTTTATTCTCACCTATTTGTTGTGATCCTTGTATTGTCTTTTTCTTCAACTAGTTTTCTCTCCTTCTTATGCTTAATTCCACTCTCTTTGGTTATTTATGGATAGCACTGTTGTTCTACTGAACCTTCATTGGACAGACTCAATATTCCAAGTTCCCTTAGACCCATGATAAAACATCCTCTCCATTCTGTAGTCTATAAAGACTTCATACCTATTTTTTGACCGTTTTCCTGCATGAATAAATGTCTTTCAAGCCTAGATCTTGAGAATTGTAACAGTAAATACAAATATTACTTTCCTGCTTCACAGCTTTAATGAGGAGAGACAATGTCCTCCCACAGGACAGCAGATTTTAACTTAATGTGGAAGACAACATTTTAAGTGTACAGGTTTCTCACAGTACAAGTACTTTGCCCTCGCTGCAAATCCCCTTCCCCTGCTCTGCCTGGTGTCACCTTTTCCATAAAAAACTAGGCAGTTTTGACAGAAAGTGGCTTCCATTGCACTCCATCCAGCACTCAGGCTAGAGTGTCACAGGCACAATATTACTTGTATGAGACAGATTTGCTTTGAGGTCATGACAGAGATTTTGAAAAAAAAAAAAAAGAGACAAAAAAACCCTTTGAGTGCTAAAAAGCAATCACACCTCTGGAGAATAAAGAAATTCCAAGAGCTCCTCTTCGTTCTGCGTTTGCTCAGAAGCAGGACTCGGTGTACTAAGCATCCAATGAGCATTACTGTCAAATAAAGAAGTGTTCAATGAGCAGAGGTTGTGAGCATTTCTGAAGTGCAGATTTGGCACTTGAATTCTGCCTACTCTGAGTGATTAACTTCCTTGTTAGTTGGAGCTGAATTCTGTATTTTTTTGTGTTGCGTCTCAATGGCATGGATATAGAATTTGAGCCCTGCAAGCAGAGCACATATGTGTTTTTCAGCTTTGGGTAATTACTTAAGCTGTGGGATAGTGACGCTTGTTTACAGTATGTTATAAACTAGGCTTTGTACTATTGTCAGGGGAATTCAGTACCTGCCAACCTACAATCTTTTCTAAGTATCTGAAGTAGGTTTGGGTCTTTTTTATTTCTTTTTGGGTTGGACAAATACACATATTAATCTTTTGTCAAGCTTGTCTGTTATGAGAAAGAGTCTAAAACTTGATTAGATTTTTGCAAACCTAATAACAGCTCTGGAACCAGAAGCAAAAATACTGTTATCAGCCAGGTAGAAAAAGCCTGTCAGAGACTACCTTCAACAGTGTATTGCCTTAGAAACGATCTAAACTCTCAGGTCTGACCTCAATGTTAAAGTGAAAAAAAAACCACACCAAAACCAGCAACACAAGCATTGGAAATAACCTGCAGAGGCACTATAAACATACATTTATGTATAGACAGAGGCACATACTTTGTGACAGCCTGCCAAAACATTCAACGTCATGACTAACAAAGCTTCAATCACCATAGTCACCAGTTCACAAGAGAGGGCAACATGATTTTTAAGACCTCTACTCAAATACTGTACACAAAGGAGCATAGGCCAGATTACCATTTATGCACCAACTGCTTTCATTCTCCTCAGTGATGCAAAGCAGCTGCAAAATCAGTCTGATTAGCTGGTTAGCCACCTTTACAGCTGCTTTGTGACACTGCAGTGCTGTAAAGCAGCTAGAATTTACTGAAAGTGAATGCGGCTTTGTGTTTCCAGGAGTCACAACCAAGTTAATCTGCGACAGGAGATGTGTTTCCTTAAAAAAGAAGGAAAAGGTGAAAAAAAAAAAAAAAGCAAACCCAAAATATAAATTCATACCAACATCCTAAGTAGTTGTAAGAAGAACCACAATTTCCAAAGGCATATTTTTAAATAAAAAAGGGGGGGAGGAGGGTTAATGAACAAGTGTCGTGATTTGGCCTCAGACGGCAACAAAGGACCACGTGGCAGCCACTCGCACAGAACAGAGTCCCCACCAGCGGCGCGGCCGGGAGGGAAAAATCAAAAGAAAAAGGCAAAACTCATAGGTTGAGACAAAGGCAATTTAGCAGAACAGCAAAGGGGGCAGAAACAACAACAATAACACGGACAGAGGAGTATACAACCGCGATTACAATACCACCGCTTCCCGAAGCACCTGAAACGCACCCAACCACACAGCTCTGCCTACTTCTTCTGCCCCGGATGCGGGACTTCCTCCTCTTATGTCACTTCCTGTCCCTCCCCTTCCCCGGCTAGCTCAGGCCCCTCCCCCTGGGCGTGGCTCAAATGGGATGGAATCCCTGTGTCCCTGCTAGGTCCTGGGAACAATTAACCCCTTCCCCACCAGACCCAGTACAACAAGTTTTGTGTAATTGTGACCCTTATAGTCCTCCAAACTAATGAAAAACTATGGTCAGGGTTAACAAATAGATAACAGTAAGTAAACTTGCAGGATTCTATGCTAATTTCAGAAAGAGTCATGTACAGAAATGTGTGGATTTAGGAAAATGGAATTACACCAATCCTTTGCCAAGATGAGGAATTCCTTGCTATAAAGGACTTGACTATCAAGTAATGTTTATTCTCTTTTTGAGTGTTTCAACAGTTTACAGACAGTGCTTATAGAAACGGAGGGTTAGAAACCTTGCAGTATTCCACCCATAGGCAAATGCTGCATGTTTTTTTCTGATGCTAGGAAATCTTTTGGTTACTCATTCTCTTTGCATGTATATGCACATCTTCTGGTTCATGTATAAGAAAATCAAATACATAATGAATTCCTTAGGAGGATTTTAATGCAAACCGAACAATCAAAGTTTAATGATTTGTTTAACAACTTAGGACCCGGCTATTGGATATGGATTCCTGTGTATTAGATACTACAAAGTAGGTAACGAAGGGAAAGGGTAGTTGTGTACCAGTGTGATAAAGTTTAACATCAGCAGCACACATAAGACACTAAACAGTAAATCACTTCAGAACTTTTCCCTAGAGCAGAAAAATACACAATACAATGCACAAGATAAATAGCCCAGATATTTGGTATCATTTATTGCCATAAACCTGTATATCCTTTATCCATTCCGATACCAAGCACTGCTGCCTTATAGAAAGAGAAAATGTTGATTCCTCTGTAGCTCCCTAAGCCTGCTTATATCATCAAGATGCTAGAAAAAAGTTTGACTGCTGAAAGACCTTCACCTTCCAGACCTCACTGAATAGACATGTTGAAAAATGATGCAAAATAGATCATTTAAATACCCTCAAGATGTATGGAAACACAAGAAAGATGGAATTACACAGTTTACTTCACTATCACAGTAGACAATTTTAACTAGCATAGTAAGGTATTCTTCCACTAGTCCTTTACCAAATTACTATGTACTACATTGCAGACAAAGATGCCAACTGGTAAGAATGTCCACATAGTACAACAGCTCAGATGCTGTCTGCAGCAAGAAGCAATCATTGCACAGTGAAAAGAAAACAGAATAATGTCCCTGTTCAAGATGGTGCCTCAACCAGAAGGAATGACAACCATTAGTTGCTGTGCTGCTACAGGACATTTGGCAGTAATCAATAAGAGAACAGCTGCATGAGTGTTTGTGTCAGAGCTTGATTTACTTTTTTTAAAACACTCTTGCATGGCAGTAATTCCTTCAGGATTGCCTGAAGAAACAAGTGTCAGGAGGAAGGGGCGGTAGATTAAAAACCCAGATTAGAAACCCAGAAACAAAATGACATACAGTCTTGAGATTCATCAAGCTAGATATGCAAAGGTCTCAAAGATGGAACGTGCAGAAGCCTAACACTAGCAAGGAAGAATTGAACTAACAGCTTAGGGGAGAGTCACTGCCTTTTTTGAAGCCAATAAAAATTCTTGCCAAATACCTGCCAGCTGATGTTAAACTTCACCAAGTGACTGGTTTACACATGGGTTTCTCTATCAAGGAATTGGTCACAAAATATGTGTCTGTTTTGGCAGTATTCAAATTTAATGTAAACATGTCCATGAAATTAGCCAAAAAAAAGAATAACCCAGAAAAAGGAAAAACAGAAAAAATAAATGGATAAACTACGTCTGCAAGGGTGAGGACTCAGAAGGATATTGGTTGCTGCTGGTTGAAATATTTTCCTACAGAACTGTATACTGGAGATTCAAACTGTTTCTCAGTGACCTTGGCCCAGAGGTGCTGTTTGTTTCCCAAACACAGCTGGACTGATAAGACAGGACCTTTTCAAATTTGAGGCAAATAAAGCAGCTGAAATTGGGTTTTGGTTTGTTTTAGTTTGGGGTTTTTTTTTCATTCCAAATAATAAAAAAAATATAAAAGGCTCCCTTTCCAGAAATAACTTCAGTTTTTGTTACACCCAGTCTATATATTCCTTTAAAGAGAGTTACTGACAATTTTTAAGCTTCTTGTTTCAGTGTAGTATTTCCCTACCTTTTTTTTTTTTTTTACTTTTTTCTTCTACCTTTTTTAATTTTCAAGCCACTTCCTTATTATTATCTGACAAAGTCTAGTATTCCAGTTAAAAGATGTTTCTGACCTGATCCATTGCTGTCTGATGGTATACTTCATGTGACTCTTTTGTAAATAAGTGGGTCAGCTGAAAAGATTAACAAAGTAATTCGGCAGACATTTGTTATAATATGACAGATATTGTGAGAAGTGCAAGAAAGTCTGCAGGCTTAAAAGTACATAATGTCAATATATCACACTGAAAACCAAACCCAAACACCCAGCCTATTATATATAATTATGGTTCTTCTAAGAAGCCTAAATGGACAGGTTAGGTTTTAACTAATTTTGTGACTGAGGATTATTCATTTTTCTTTTTCTTATAATTACCTGAAAGCTATCTCTAAAGTTTTTTTTCAGGAATTGCTCTGGGGAAAAAATAAAAAAGAAGTGGTTAAAATGGGGAGATAGTTCTTCCATACCATTTACACTTATGATGTCATTTATCTGTTTCACAATCTGTGCTACTGAGCTATGTATGAGGCTGTGGAGACTTACTGATCAGGAAGAGCAGAATTCAACATAATTGTTTGTTCAGAAAGGTTTGTAAAAGAGATAATGCTCTTTTAAAAAGAATACTAAGGCACTGGCAGATCCAAAGCATGCAAATACCACTTAAGTTTTAATCACTGATTGTCAAGTTTCATTTATGCCTGAATGGCCATTGACTTAATTACAATATTATAAAATCATAAGTAGTCCTTGTTCAAAAAAGGCATCAGAACATGCTCTGAAGAATGTGTTGCTAAACACAAGACTGCTCAGCCTGTGAAGTCTTAGCAGAAAAGCCATTAATTTGTGAAAATGGGGCTCAGTTTGCAATTATTTTCTGTCTTTCTTGATAAAGGTGACTTCCTTGAGACTCCTCTATCTTCATAATGTGTCTCAATTCAAACATTATAATAATGTATTTCCAAATTTAAAGGACGTTGAATTTTCAACTAAGCTCCTGCATTTGTAATTGAATACATTATGATCCACTGGTTTAAGAGCATCTTGGTACAATGCTGTGTAGATGAACTATGAAAAGGGGAAAGTCTAATAAAAGATGAAACACGCTTTAGATTTAATCATTTGTGAGTGTTATAAGCCTGGGAAAAAATGGCTCATTTGTTTTTTTGTGCTCAGGGTATAATGTAATGTGTTTGTGTAGACATTTAAAACTGAAATTATTCTGCATTTCCTTTAAAGGAGAAAAAAATTAGTCTTGTAAAGAATGTCACAATGAAATCTAGCTGGTTTCCTATTGAAATTTACGAATTTACAATAGTGTGAATTATGTTGCTAAACATACACTCGAAGGTTATTTGAAGATACTGTTTTGGCTGTAGCAAACTTGCTAAACTAGTTTTAAAGACTAGTAGAAGCATATTTCTAGCTTCAGAAAGTAGCTTCACACTGCTCAGGCAAACCACAGTCAGCAGATTTTCCACCAATCTTCTTTCTACTTAATCTAAGAGCATTCAAGACCTACTGAGCCCAGTTCACACTGGAACAAAACAAGGAGATGGATTTTCTATCTGCAGCATAAAAAGAAAATTTTATGAAGCACAATAAGAAATGGCATTAGGCAATTTTAATGATGCATAACATGAGAAGGAGACAACACGGGTAGCACATGCCTGGCATGTGTAAAACATGAAAAGGAGTCAGCTGGTCTGTCAGTGTGAGTCAAAAACAAGATTAAGATTTGTAATCCATTTGCAAATCAATATAATGACAGACAAAAAGTCAGAAAAGCTAAACTTTCATTTTTGTGCCTGAAAAATTAGATTCTGTGACTTTATTGTTTGCTAGTAGTATGTTATTATTGTGTTTTTGTCTTTTCAGTTCTACCCAAGGAAACTTGAGTGATAACTAAATATAGAGTCAAATTCATGGCTGATGAAATGAAGAACCAACATAACAAGGCAGAGCTTGGAAGGAAATCCTACAAAAATATATTTAAATTTCAAAGTCAAGGCATTCCAAACGTTATAAAAATAAATCCCATGTTAAATCTTAAGAATTCATTTTTCTTGTGATATTCATGGTAGCTATATCAAACAAATGGTAGATACATTTTCTGTTACTTAATTTTAACATATCAACCAGATTTAAATTTAGACCCTAAATGGAGCAAACACAAGACTGTATCAACTAAGTTATGTGGCAGATCTCATCTGCACAGCCACAAATGAGCTTAGAGGGACAACAGCAGGATGGAGAGCCTAAATAATCACCTCCTGGGCTACTCCTGGCTCGCATGGGCCATCAGCCCAGCAAAGGCCCATCTGCACAAGCCCAGAGGAGAATAGCAACACACAGTGACAGGTGGGAACCCAAAAGAAGGACTGCTAAAGATCAAAAATCCTGTCCAGGCGCCTCCCTGGGCTCTTCCAGCAGAAGTATCAGCCCTGGTTCAGTTGTGAATCTCATCCTATGAGTCATGGTGAGCAGCTGTCCAGTCATCTTTTGGACTAAGAGGAGTTGCTGCCTAGGGATGGAACATACAATGGAGTGCGGGGCAAAAGGAGTTTGGGGTTGCACAGGACTTAAGGGATATTTAGGGGAGGAACCAAAGAGAAAAAAAGGGAGAGGGTTAGGTGATTAGTGGAGAAACAAGAATGGGACAATACAGGAACAAGGGGATAAAAAGGACCGGTCGCATATAAGTGGTCAGTACACTCATCTACCCATGTTCTTCATGTGATCAGCTCAGTCTGTCTTGTCTTCTAATTAAATTCCTTTCTAAGTCTTTTCTGGGTGAGGGCTCTCTGCAGTGTGCACTTGTGTGTGTGTTTATGGGATGTAAGCACAGTAGCTGAGGTCTAAAAATGGGTGGGAGGGCCTATGTGGTACCAGTGACTAGAGAGTTTGTGTGTGTGTGATGGCTAATGGAGGTCAGGCTGGGCAACATGGTGAGCAGCTGAAGTGGCCTGAGAGTGAAGTGGGGCGGGGGGTGAGTGGGTCTCTAAGGGCAGCTCTAGGTGTGAGAGCACTTGCATATCTTTAGGCGCAAGAGCACAGTGGAGTCAGCTATGGGGACCAGGGGAGTCCTGGATAGCTCTGTGTGTGTTTGTGTGAGGGTCTGTACCAGCAGCTGGAGTAGGTCTCTGTCCTCAAGGGCTTTTATGCCCAGGAGTGAGCTAGAAGACAGACTGAGTGTTGAGCCCAGCTGCTTCAGGGATCAACCCTGTATATATGTGTGTATACAGTCTCAGCAGCAGACCTCCATCCTGCCCAGCCAGAGAGGCAAACAAGATGAGCCATTAGTGCTGTCTGCATCCATATGGGTATTCTGAGAGTCTCTCTGTGATGTGTGTGGTTGGCCATATATATCGGTATACATGTAGTGTATATGTGTGCTTTTTTGTGTGTGTTTGTTGGGAACACATCTTCAGTCTCACTGCTGGTTGGACTTGGGGACATGAGGAGACAGCAGCCTTGCCTCTCTTAGGCTGTTGGTTCTGGCATGATATGTTTTCCTCTGTCAGTATCAACTGGTATGGTATGGAAAAGGAATGTTTTCTGGAACATAGGCTACCACACTCATAAGTATATATTAATTCAAAAAATTCCAAGATTTGCTTGCTGAATGTTACTTTACATTAGATGAAAAAGGCAGAGGTACTAAAAGGAAATCTCTGTGGTACATAATGACTATCTCACTAAGATATTCATTCATGAGAGAAACTACGTATGATGGAGACAACATAATTTACTTTATGAGACAGCAACACTGGAATATATACAACAAAGAAAACAACTGCTCATTTATATACTGTAAGATGTATCTACAAATTGATGTACAAGGACACCTCACTACCATTTCGAGGAAGCATCCAAAGCAAAGCTCATCATGAAAACATAAATGTTCACTTCCAAGTGATTATCACACCAATACAAGTATCTTTGTATTTCTAATATAGAATTAGAATAACTAAGATTTGTGGATGATAATAATGTCATTGATAAAAGAAGATATTTCAATTTAGCAGACAGACAGCCAACTAACTCTTTACATCAGTTGAACTCAATAAAATTGCTATCAGTATTCTTAAATAAAGGCAAGTAGAAAGGAAAAACAGCTCCTGAATAGAGCCTTGCAAAATCTTATTAAAAAAAGAAAAGCTATATAATGGGTATTAATAAAGTGAGGAAAGTTATTATACATGAGGAAAAAAACCCAAAGACAGTAGCAAGGAAATCCAAAGTTGAAGTTATTTTTATCTTCTAAGTAACTCATATTTAAACAATAAAATTTAGTAGCTGTTATGATCTTCACTATTTCCAAATCAGAGGCAAATAAGAAAAGAGTATTTTTTCTTCTATTTTCTTTTATTTGTATGTATTTTCTTCTTTTTCAGTCTTCTATAAGTCTTTCTGTGCAGAATCAAGACTTTTTACTACCTCCAGTGTCCCGGTTTGAGTGATACAGGACTAATTTATCTTCTAATGCTTGGGAAAACTGCACGTTTAGAATACGGTAGTGTCTGAATTTGTGAAAATATTTACTTTATAGCCAGCTACATTATACAGGTTTCAAGGTCTCAGTGTTTTTGACCTAGCTAGGTGCAGGGATGAGGAAGAGTGAGACCCGAGTGCTTGACCTAAGCTGGCCAACAGGATTATTTCATACCATGAACATTCAAAATAAATTAGATAGTTTGATGCAAAGTTTGTTGCATTTGACTGTCTTTCAAGATGTTTGTCTTTCACTATTTTATCCCCAAATGTGTCCCATAAATTTCTTATTCCTGACGAGAAATGCAGGCTTCCCCAAACCCGCCCCTATTGCCACCAGTAGCTTTGAAATTAATGCGGTTATGTGGACGGTAGCAACTCTGCCCTGATAGTTGACATTCTTCATTGCATGAACTTTTGTGTCAAGTGCTACACAGTAAACTCCTGCAATAGCACTTTGCATAGCTCTGTCTACCATTTTTATAAATGTCTCCAAGTTTTTTCACTAGCATCACAACTAAATACAGAGAATTGGAATTATAGCTCCAAGGCTTTCTAAGAAATGGTAAGAAAGTAGTTAACAGCATGAAACAGCCACTGAAGAAGAAACTTGTTCAGTATCCCAAAAAATATGAATAGTTTTGGTGACTGGAAAATCAGGGAATGCATTGGACATTTTTTATGATAACTGAAAATAAAATAGCAGCACCTCTGATAAAAAGAGAAAAAAAAATATTTATACCTAATCCATAAAATGCACTTGGTAAATCAGTGTGCCATTGTTAGAAGGCACTGGAATGTTAATTCAGGGATTAGTTAAAGAGGAGCTAAAGCATGTAGTTTTCAGTGAGATATATATATAGGGGATGTGTTGACTAATCAGATTGCACCATTTCTGTAAGATAGTTTGTAAATTGTCTCCAAAACTGAACACCAGAGAGGTTGTCAAATGCTAATAAGTGGGGTTAAGCATCAAACTAACCTGTATGTAAAAGTTCTGTTAAAACAAAGATGCAAGAAGGGGTGGAGGAAAGATGCTTTTTCTGCATATAGCTATGGTAATATAGCAGACCTTTTGCAGGAAAATGTTAAAGGAAAAAAAGCACAGCAGTGTCTTGGCAACATTCTTAGCTATAAGTCTAAACAGCCATTCATTCAAAATGTCACGGGTAATAAAACAATAGTAAGGCAGCTTAACTGATGTGAATAAGTGAAAGGAAGATTGCTACTGTAAGTCTTTTATTTGCACCTCCATCTGTCCCATCTTGTCAAGAGGTTTATTTGCAAAGAAGTGAATGCTTGCCTTTCTTTTTAAAACCTGTAGTCACATTTCAGTTATTACACAGAGACACCCTAATAATAGCTTCTTAATACTGATGTGTCTGGTGAAGGATAACATGGGACATCAGTTCCATTGTGTCTAAATATAGGGTTACGTCATTCAAGGAACTAGCCATCTGTTGCTCTTATTACGTTTGAAATAAGGTCTCCTCTTGCAATACTGTATTACCAGAATCATGAAATATGACCCCCCAAATGAAACATTCATGGAGACATAATACTTCTATTCTCAGAAACCGCAACCCGTTGCCATCTACTGTATAACAACAGACAAACACTTCAGAAGAAGAATGGGCATTTTAGGATGAAAGTTGATGCTTGCAGAAGAACCAGGGGGATTGATTTGTCCATACCTTACTCTAGAGTGGAAATCAAAACAGAAGGTGAGCTTCCTGACTGAAAGTCCAACTGTCCGAAGACTTCAGTGAAAGAAAGCAAATAAGAACCTCTGGAAGGCTGAAAACCAAAACTTTCAGAATAATCCTTACTTTGATAATGTGCATTTTCTTTTCTTAAATATGTGCAATTAATATTTGGCATCTCATATTTGTTCTTTCAACCCCATTATTTTTTTTCCTATTGTCAGATAGGAAAGATGCTTTCTTAAGGTGAATAAAAAAACCTTGACAAGGACTTAGTATAAATCATAATACCTTCCACTATAAGTGTGATACAAATTCCTAAGAGCCTAATGCAAAAAAGTACATATTTGACTTGTGCTAAAAGCAAAGACAAAGGAGTTCAAACATACCCTGGCATTTCTAGCAAAGAACCTGGCTTACGTTTCACAGAATCTAGTCTTAGCAGATCTATAGGCATTTCTCCTTTGGGCTGAGAATATTACACACTTAACATCAGTTCAAGCTTCCTACTGTCATATGGGCATTTTTCTTTATTTAAATCTGTGGATGACCACCCAAAATCTACACACATTATATACATTAAAAAAATGTCAACTACTCCTTCCCACTCTCCATTTTTATCACCACCTTCATTATACATAAAGAAAAATGGTGTGAAGCACCAACAACATTGATAGTAGTTTGGATACTATGCATGTAAAAACCAAACATTGCTTTAAAGAGTCTTAATAACAACAGAATTGACAGGTTATAAGGTTATTTAATACTTAAAAATTGAGAAAGACAAGAAATATTAATTTCAATTTGAAGACAAAGGGTCAAATTGTGACATTGGTCTCTGTTAACTTGTGCTCTGTCAAGTATGTCTAATCCATATCCCAAACTTATATTCTTCTTAAGTATGTTAGCTTTTTTTTATAGTGAAATATTGAAAATTAATTCAAGAATCAAGAAAATACCTTCATTGACTGTGTTCCTCAAAAAAGATACATTTCTGAGATTTCATTTGGACTAACTAAAGACTAAATTTTCAAATTTTTTATGTTTCTAGAAACAAAATGCTTCACCTCTACAGAATCCCAAATATGTTCCAATAAATTTCATCTAACATTTCTTCTTCTTCTGCTGCTGCTGCTGCTGCTGCTGCTGCTCTTCCTCCTCTTCCTCCACCACCACCATTTTTGTCATTGTCATCATCATCATCAAACAATATTCTCTGTATGTGGGGGTGCCATTTGTTGTTTTCTTTTTCCAATTTCAGCTACCAGTGAAAACAGGTACACTAATATTTAAGAACACATATTGACTAAGATTGTTTCCCCCTAAAGCTTTGCTATTTAATTATGGATTGAATAGCATAAAAGTAAGAAAAAGATGGTTGATAGGACTTTGAAATAGATGTTCCTAACTTCTAGATTTGTGGCCTTTTTTTAAGACATTGGCCTCCACCAATAGTGATTAAGAACAATGGTCCTGGCTAAGGACTGAGCCATGTAACAAAGAAAACTCCTATATTTTCAGGAGAGCTTCTAATGGCACCAAAACTGAGGTGACACAAATAGATAAGCACACAGAGAAAATACATGCAAATAGGCATGCTCCAATCACGTGTACAAATCGTTTCTCAACAAAAAGAAAGTGAACACCTTATATTTCTCTGACAGTTCCCACTTCAAGATTTCAAATTCAAATTGAGTACTTATCTTTACAACACCTGGAAGAGGCATGGTAAATAAAGTATTCCATTTTTCAGACTCAGTGAAATGAGTGGCTTATATGGAAAGAGAGTAGAAGGCAAGAAATACCAAACATTTGTATAAGTAAAAACTGTCTTGTTGAAAAATGGAAGCAGAAATGTTGAGGATTCTAACAATTAGCTCCTCTAATAATTGGTAGTTTTTTCTTTTTTATATTTTATTTGAAGGATCTAGTATGGCACCCTCAAAACCAAACAATTAGATGAAAAAATAGACATCTAGTTTAAGAAAGCTGTTTAGGATCTTTCTATAGTCAAGGAAAAAAATACTTTCAGAGAGTAATTAACTCCATTCAAAGTGTCTCAGATATCTCTTCCAAGGCAATTTATCCTACCTGACTTGTACTAAAAAGGTAAACTAATCACCTAACTTTTAGGCAGTTAAAGGTGGGTAAAATATATTCCACTCTGACATTCTGTAGAAAAAGTTATCTGTAACAATTATTAGAGTGACAAGCTGCTGTCAGTCAAAGTTTTTAGCTCAGGCTTTCAAATAAGCATTTCTGATAGGCAATCAATCTTTGGATGTATGAATGATCCTTTGGAGGTAATTATTTTTTCTGTTAATTGATGGGGATGCCTAGACAATTAGCTTAAAATTAATACCACCTTTGGGTGGCTAGATGCAGGTGAAAATAACTCAGTTTCAAATGATCTTAGGATAGTAAACCCTTTAAAACTCCTGGCTGTGTAATTGTTAGAGGAGCTAAATTTCATAACATTCTGATTTCATTATGTTGTTTTGAGCATCGTCATCCTTCTTTGCATTATTTGTCTCTTGTTGAACATAATGGGAGGCAGATCTGGGAGCATTAATATTTTGCTTTTTCTTCCAATATGAAGTACCTTCTGGTCACTGCTGTGGTGTGTATGTGGCTTTTGGTGATACAAAACACCCCTAAATCATAGCGGAAAATTCAATCATTTTACCCATACAGGTAGTGAAATCTCAAAAGTAGTGGACCTTTGGCCACAGTAAAGACACTCCAAGAGGTGATATCTTCAGTGGAGGTACCCCTACATCTTTCAAGATATTGCCATTATCATTGATGACCAGCAAGAGAAGACTATCTGACAGAGTTATGAAAATCTTATTATCTCGTACTGAAAAATACTGTGCTTATATTTTGCCTTATTACAAAAAAATATTTGATTATATGCTTCTTGGAAATACATGCTGAAGATAAAAGTGTGCTTAAGAACCCTTTAGAATAAGAATGCTTTTATGATGAGGAATGTGGCATCTTTTTATACATAAGTGAATTTTACAAAAATTTTACTCTGAAGATAAAGATAAGAATACAGGAAAGACGCTAAGAAGGGCTAAGAGTAAGACTTGAAAACCCAATGCTTAAGCATCCAAAGCAAGGACATGAAATATATGTTGTTATATCACCTCTTAACATGCATGGTTTTCCATTTACCCCAGTGGGAATTGCTCATGTTTTGTATAGACAGAAAACTTTAACATGAACTATGAAAGTAAACTAATTAAAAGTTGTACTTGAAAAACATTCTGTCTTTAACACATTCCATTGTGCACGGGTTTACCAGCACAGGTGGTATGCCAATTTAAATCATTCCTTTCTACTGTCATTGACAATACTTAATTGAATTGTTATTGTTTTTTATTAGATGGGGGGAGGGAAGAAAAGAATCCACGCATTTGCTCTTCAATTAAGTAAACTAGTTTTGGGACGAGTTTTTCTAGATAGTGCAAGTTTTTCTAGATAGTGGGTTTTTTTGTAACTGAGAAAGGCAACTGTCATGATTAAACTGAAACTTTGATTCAGAGATACGAGGTAGACATCTATGGCAATTATATTGCATGTATTATCTTGGCACGTTATATTTATGTTCTTGTTTAAAGTCTATGATTCCATAGTTCATTGGTTTACCAAAAAGAAGAAACAAAGTCTTTTCCAGTTTTGCAACGAACTTAGCTTCTAAGGGTATTAATTGTCTACAGTTACTCCCAGCAGTTGAAGCACGGACTGATTTTTATTTTTAAAATATCTATGTTGATTTTTTTGTGAGTTTTATTGTGAAGGAATTTGGTATGGGTTATGTTACAGTTCCACATCTGTGAAACAATGAGAAACTCTCTTACATATAATCCGATCCTGCTAACTCCATGGCTCTATTCTGATTCCGAGTCAGAGAGGTCAGAATCTTGCTATATTTTTAATATAAAAGCAGAATTGATCCCTCATAAGTGATAGAGACATCTTGAAGCATTTGGAAACAGTTTTATCCTCCCTCTAAATAATAAAAAATCTTCTCAGGCATAAATTATCAATAAGAGTAGCTTCCCATACTATTTCCTTCTCTTTAAAACTGAATTTTGAAGCTTATTTCCAATATTTTGCTTCAGGGACTTTCAGAGAGGTCATTTAAGGAGTTAAATACACATATATGATATGAATATATTTAGCTGCATTTTAGGAAAAAGAACAACAACCATACGGCTTCTCTAGTTGAACTTATGCTTTTATATTTCTAGTGCTCTCCTGCAGACTTTCCAGTTCCTCTGAGTTGACCCTAAAAGTAATTAATTATTTTATAGAACACTATGGGGATTTTTTTTTATATTTTTAGAGAAATTTATTAATAAATGCAAGATTTCTGTTTACTGTCATCAAATCTGCAAATGTTTGGTGTTTCTTCAATGCTAACAGAGAAACCCCTATCTTCTTACAAAGCTCCTGAAAAAAGATGTCAAGCCTACACATGTAGGTGAACTACTATATGAAATTGCTAATAAATTAAATAATTCTGGTTTCATGAACTTTAGGAAGCGTTTTTCTTTTTTCTTAAGATTTAATTGAAGATTTTTATATATGCATTTTTATCCAGAGCTATGGCTTTGGAAAAAAATCATAACAATATTGATAAAATACTGAAATATTTAAAACATTTTTCTATAACTTCTTTTTTTTTTTTTTTTGAAAAGCAGTAGCCATAATAAAGCTATGTCTTCAGGTAATCTTTTAATTTTGCTGATCCAGTTTTGCTTGCCTGTAATACGTAACAAACCTCATTCTATTGTAAGTTTTGCTTTCTATTCAGGTGCTTCTAAGAGGATTAACTTTGGTCCTGAACCTGAAACTGAAAATGCTTCTTATGGGTAAGAAAATTACCATCATAGCATATTCTTAAGTAATGTTTCTCAAGGTTTGAGTTAGAAATAACTGTCTCTTCAGAGGTTTTAGAGGTTTTCTGGGTATATAAATTTTAACACCAAATTATCCTGACCAACCAGTAGTCCTCTTCCCATAAACACCATATTTCAGGAACATTGCATAGCTAAGGCTCTAATTTTTATCATACAGAAAATTTTAACAGTACACAAAATACAGCTCAAAGGAACAAAGAAAGAAATTGCAGAGAAATATAACCTAAGTCAAAGTTCTGTCTGTGTTTGCTAATAAGCATGCTCCAAGAATCAGTAGAAACTCAGAGGGATTTCCTATACATTTCACAGAGGGAATTATGGCTCAATTCCAATGCTGTGGAAATATTTTTTTCCTACTTAACAGTCCTCCTGCAATACTTGCATGAGTCAATTTTTAAAATCAATGCTTATTTCCTTGTGGTGACCTATTGTATTTTTAATTGAATCCAGATTTAAAAATAAATACAAACTCTATCTCTACTCATGTTCATGCAGTAAAACAATCCCAACTATAGCATTCTTACCAGAACACTAATATTACATTTGGGATATTAGATCCTTCATTGTTGCTTCTCTGCCTAAAATATTGGAAAAATAGAAATGGTTCATTTCCATTTTGGATAAGATTTATCTCTAATTTAAGACTGCATAATTGTCTGGAGGTTAGCAATGGGTAACTTCAGTGTACTTAAATAGAATTTGTATTATCCAAAGCCTCTTTCTGTTTTCAGAAATCTTTTGCTTCTTATTGCTTGAAGTTCTAAACTGCATGTGTTTTTATAGTTTCTCACAACAAATCTCCTGTTTTCTTTTCTATTTTTCATTTTGACTGGTAATGATAGACACCTCATGAAAAAAGAAGTTATTGCGAAACTTCTAGCCCACTTTCCTGCACCTAAGAGAGCCTTGTTTACTTCCTTATTTTAAAGAAAGAAAAGTTTTTAGACAAAGGCAAAAATTTCCTAGCCAAACTCATCTTTTAGGCAGTTGCTTCTTAGTAGAAATGAGATGGTATTAACAGTAAGCATCATCTTTAAAACAGAAAAATATTAAAAATTCCAGCGATGTTACTAATAATTTTTTTCTGAAATCAAACATCTATACAACTTCATTTTCTAAGCATGTTTTTAATTAAAAGAACAACAGCCTGAAATACAAAACAATACTCCAGCTAAAAATGATTTTACAAGCAGTATTAGACCAACAGTTAAGTCTTCAAAACCTATACTGTGTTGCTTTCTTACAGGTTGTACTGATAAGGCCTTCATCAGGCCACTTTGTAGATACTAGAATTGAGCTAGAGTCCTGTGACTAGTTTAAACCGCTTAAAAAAAATAAAAAAGAAGATAACGTTTTATGTTCTTCAGAGTTCACTATGAGAGCTGAGACTTAAATAGTAAGCTAATTCCAGGAGAGAACAAATGCAGTGTGCAGGGAAGCTAGCCGTAGGGATTGTCTTTATTGTGCTATTGGCATTCAAAGTCATGTAAACTATTACCTGCTTCAGCTAAATGTCACCTAACATATGGATCTAATAGCTTTATACCCATATATATATACTTATATGGGCATAATCAGTATTCACCTTAGCTGTCATTAGGTGTGAAAAAAAGGAAGTTTAAAGCAAAATAAAATAATTCATGACTGAAAGGACATTCAAAGAAAAACTTAAACCCTAACTTATGATATCCACTAGAGAAAGACAAGTTTTCCTGTCTCCATTAAGAGTCCTTCTTAAGGGCAACCACACATTCCTTCAAAGACACAGTTTAACTTGTAAAAATGGCAGGTTTAAAGGGTTCTGTTACAGCTAGAGGATTTCACTTCAACAGTAACATATGCTGCTTTTCCTTTCCCAGCCACACTCCACTAATATTTTGGTGCAAAGCTCCCAGGTGGATGGAAGCAAAGGGGTATGAGAAATAGCACACAAGATAAAATGTACTAAGTTCGTAGGCATTCTGAAAACTTCCAGACTAATACAAACATGATGAAGTCACTGCTGTCTCTGTCTGAAAGATAGACAAACTAAAAATATGTGCTGAGCCTTGGGGTTTTTTTGTTTGCTGTTTTTTTTTCCAATCAGGAACAAATAAATTTCCCTTTGTGACCTGTCTTCTTATTTTAAAAGTATGAATTTTATTTTTTTTTTTCATTCCTCTAATCACGATCAGAGAGGGTTCTGTAATGTAGCATAAAGAATTCTAACTAATAGTTTCTAAACTTGATGAATACTAACAACCAAGTGTTTAACAGAGCCTCCTTAATATCCTGGGAGAAGCACAGAAGGTGCTTTGGCTTTAAAAAATGAGAGGCTATGTTTTTCTAAGTATTAACTTTCCCAGTTGTAATCAGTGTACGCTCTCGGTGAAGCTGCTTAATTTTAAAGGAAGTTCTCTTCATAAAGCTGAACTACCAAACAGAGCTGCAGAGGGACTGAAAAGATCCCAAACTCACATTACATAAAATAAATAAAAGTACATTCTAGTATGTTTGTGAAAATAAAACTTTGTCTTTGTGCTGATTTTTTCATAATAAATGTCTGAAAAATTGCTCTTTCATCCTTAAGTATTCAGAGAGCCTAATTCTGGTCTATCTAAATTATGACGGAAACTGCTGATTTCATGGACACCAGAATCTGGTCCAGAGCTAAAAACAGTGGTCACAGGAAAAAAACATAGTAATGGTGTCCTTTTGACCACTCGCCTTATGGTTGGAGAACTCTTCCAGGATGAAACTTGATTCAGTTCTCTGTCTGAAAATATTTAAGTAGATTTTCTTCACCTTTCAGAAGAATATCTTTCCTTAGTTTCAGAAGTAATTCAGTTCAGCAAAAACAAGTTTTAGGTGTGTAGGGGCAAAAGGGGAATAAAAGTGAAGAAGGAGATTTAATTCTTTGAACTGGTCCCAAACGTATAGAAATTGCCTTCTTGAAGATTTATCTATAGAAGGCCTTATGAATGCTATGCTACCAGTAATTATGGACAAACAGACTAACAAGATCCTGGTTGTTTCATTTTCATACATGTAAACCTTTATTGATACCTTCAAAAGTATCACTATGTTTTCAGGTGATGATTTCTCCTGAAGAGAAATCCGTAGATCAAGATACTTCTGCTACCAGAAAAACTCATGTAAGGAACCTATGCCAGCATGTAATTGCCTTCCCACAACCTCCTTATTTATACTCATGGCTGTGATCAAAGCATGGTTTCACAGCTGAGTACCACAGGATGCAGTGAAACTATACTCTATATCTGGGACAAAAATTGTTTAGTATAAAAAAAATAACACTTTTGCAGTCTGCAGCAGTGGTCTTCTCTCTACCAGCTGTATATCCAATGGTACTAAGGATGTCACATTTGAATGACTCAGTAATATGCCGCAAAACCCACATCATTTGTGCCCTGAGTGGTTTGATTACTGACTTACACATGGAAATCAAATTTTTTTGCCATCCATTCAAACATTCATAAACAGACCATCTCCCTCAGATTATAACTACACATTTATTTGTACAGAAAGCTGAAATTTTACATATGATTTTGCATCGTCTGAGACCAGCTGCACTGATATGTTAACAGCCAAAGAGACAGTGATCAACATTTGTACTTATTAAGAACCTATCCGATAAAAAAAGTTACGAGGTTCTGACATAAGACTGTGAGTGTTGTCACATATGGTATTAAACACCCTTTTGAGCACCATTTATGATTAAAAAAACTGATTTTTTTGCTTAAATCAAAGAGGAAAAAATCAAGTTGTATAATCATGATTTGTATGGCCTAAACATATTATATATATTTCCATTCAGCTTTCTTCTATCTAATTAGACATACTGAACTGCATGTCATCTTGTGCAGAAACTGATGCAAAATAGATAAATAGATTTACAAGAAAAGTCTTTAAAGATGTATTTCCAGTGGGATAAGGGATTCATTGAATTTTCCAGATATCTTGGTTTTTTCAGTGGTTAGTGCAACTTCAAGATTATATTTTATCCTGGTTTCTGAGGTCACTTAGATACTATTTCCACTCTGAAAGGAAATCAATAGTACCTATCTTAAGACATCGTCCCAGCCTCTGAAAAAATAAGAGTTGGAAGGAGCATGCAAAAACCAAATGTTACCAAAAATGCTTATCTTTATAAGAAGAACAGAAGACTTTTTCCTGGGCTAAGCTCTGATAAAAATAAATGCTTCAGAAATGTCTTCATTTCACCACTAGAACAAATAGAGTAACGATTCTTAGTAACGATGCTGGAAGGAAAGTCTACAGAGATATTATTTCTAATTCAAGTTTCCATAGCTATTTCATTAACTCTAGTCTACTAAGCATAGTGTGCCACAAGGTCCAGCAGCTTCCTGCGGGCTGGGAGAAATGGTGGTTCCCTCAGGTCAGTCAGGGCAGGGTCTGACAGCTAAAATTCATCCCTGCCAGGATCTGGGAAGCCAGGGGAGGTACCAGGACAGCCCCAGCTCTGGGTATTGCGCACCTCCCTGGGAACAGGGAGGCACCAAGGATGGGCTGGGATGTGGGAAGCTGGAAACCAGCCCTGCTGCAGTGTTGGTGGGGCTGGGGCTGGCAGCTCCAGGGGGCTGACCTGGGGCCCTGGGCCATGGGAAGAGTGGAGGAAGACAGGTACAGCTGCTTCTGCACTGCCCTCAGAGCTGAGACAAAGTATCAATCCTGGTACACACACAGAGCTTCCTCAGAGCAAAAATGGCATTTAAGGGAACACAATGTTTATATAAAACTGAGCAACTTATTTGTTTTTTTTTTTTTTATACAGCTGCTTTTACTGTTTCCTTCCTCCCAAACCGCTTTGCTTTTCAAGCCATTACTTTTATTTTTTTCCTTAAACAGCTTCATTTAGAATATATATAACACTATGTGTTGTACCATGCTGCTTAAATTATTTACTATCACTGTTCTTTACTGAAATGCAAGAAAAAGTTTATTCTCAGAGAAATTAAACAACTATTAACAGTAAATTGGAATTCATTACATTTTCATAAGTCTTGATTTAAGATGATTATAAAATTAGAACTTCATTGCTATAAATGCAAATCTCTCCTTCCTCCTAGCTTATTTTATTATTAGTTTACTTTTACAGCCCCCAGTCTTGTCAGAAAATTGTGTGGTTAGTAAATTATTTTTACAAAACACACTTTTCGTTTCTTTTATACACAGTCAGTAAGAATATAGGATACCTGCTGGTTCAATTATTTTATATAATTATGTTTTTCACAAAATTTATTGTGGATTGATTCAGTCGTTATGCAACTTAATGTCAAAACCCATAATGAATGCACTGCTTTCATATAACAAACGCACTAAAAAGCAAAATGCCTTAGACTTTAAAGAGATCAGTTGGGCACCTGTTGGAGAGACTTTTAACAAAGTGGTAAATCCTCCATTATTTTTTTCTCTTTCACACACCTTCAAAGATACTGCCAAACAAAATTATGTCTCTTTTTGCTTGTGTGTCACACAGACTTTAAGAAAAATCAAGTTGTTCCATTTGGTGTATTAATTTTCTGTTTTCTGGAATCAACAGCCCTGTCAACACATTAGTCCCATTCCTCTTCATCATGTCCCTTTCTCATCTTTACTAGGAAATGACAGAATATGCTACATCTTTTCTAGATCTAGACAGGTCTACCAGGTAGACAGTTGACTATCTGGCAACTTCTAAATAAAACATAGTACAAATTCAGCCCAGCAATAACTCAGTCTTATATTTACCCAACTATCAGTCCTAAACAGACCTGTATGAATATAGTTTTTCTTGGAATTTCTTTAACTCAGTAAGTGTATTCAATTTTTTTTTTTTTTTGCAAATAGCTGGAGAATGAAGCACAGAGTAAGATCACACAGGCTAAGGTCTGTATGATTATAGTGTGATCATATAAATTTTGTTTCCTTGGAAATCTCAATCAGAAATCTCTGCATTTTCACCAGGTAACCTTATCATATAAAATAAAACTTAATTTGTGATGATAAAATTCAATAAAAGCTTCATTAATTGTGAGACATAAATTATCCTTCTTTTTTTCTCCTTCCTTCCTTCCTGCCTTCCTTCCTACCTTCCTTCCTCTCTCTCTTTCTTTCTTTCCTTCTTTCTTTCTTTCCTTCCTTCTTTCCTTCCTTCCTTCTTTCCTTCCTTCCTTCTTTCCTTCTCTCTCTCTCTCTCTTTCGCATGCTTATAAATTTCTTCATCTACAACTAGCTAGCAAGTAAAGATCACATTTGTGAGTTCAGGACAAGTGGCACTTTGATTATACATATACATATGTTATACACACATATGTTATACATTTTAAATGCAGAATCAATCATGCTTCAAATACTAGTTGTTAATATCTATCGCCTCAGTGAAAACTGACATTGCTGGCAGAACATTTATGACAACTATTGAAAAATCCCATTTTATCTCAGCATATGCAAAATTGGGATGACATGTGGCAATGGGTACAAGTTGAGGCCAATCATCTAGAATATAAAAATGTTTCATTTTATTCCTCTTGCCTCTTTTCATACACTTGAATTACTCAAGCAATTAACATTATGTTTAATTCTACATATTTTGTTTGAATACCAGGTTCTATACTTATCATAGACAGGCCTAGCCCTTAAGACTTTCTTGTCTAAACATAGGAATTTCATTATAGTAGATATTTATTGGTTATTTATTTATTTATTTATTTAATCATTTCACCACCTTACATTCTTACATAGAGGCTACATAGGCATAAAACTGTATTATCCTTAACTATGACTTCTGTTTCTTAAACTGAGATATTACACAGTTAGAACTGTATCTGCAGCTTTAATATTTTTATTACTTAAGCTGCTACACTTGAGATAGTAAAACTGTCATATATGGAGAAGCCTTTAGGCACCTATATGGCCAAACTCTCCGCTTGTGTCGCTGTTATTGGCTCTTATATCTTAATCATATGGAATACATTGTCTTATGTCTGCCTTTTGGTCTCATGCTAGCCTTCTGTGACACAAGTTTCATTAGCAAGTCATAATAGGCGAAGTCTGGAGTTGCAATAAATTGCTATAAAGCCATTAACTGCTATATGTCTGTATAGATTTACCCATTAGAGAAGTAGGCTCTTTTTTCTTTCTTCTTTTTTTTGCAATTCTACACAAACATTCTTATTTTCCAAGGTTCGATTTTCTGAAAAATAATTCCTTGCCCTGAAGAGCAATTACTACAGAACAGCTTCCTCTCCTTTTTTTTTTTTTTTTCAGTCTTCCCTGGCTCATCAGTATTTTTCTATCAATTTTAGAGGAAGTAGAACTTCTCTCTGAAAGACTATTTTACCTGTTTAGTTCCCAATTCTTAGATCATGATCTATGAACTTCACCAGTCAGCCCTAACTTTTCAAATATGATGAAAAGTGTCTTTGCAACTTCATCTGCCAGTTTCCTCATGCCCCTCAGATGCATCTCATGACATCCCATGGACTTCTGCACATTCATTCGGGTTCCATAGATGGTCTCAAACATGATCTTCTCCTATAGTGGGCAGTATTTCATTCTCCTAGTCCCAGCATTTGGATTCTGTGAATTGGGCAGTGTGGCCAGTGAAGATCAAGGCAAAAACATTGTTGAGGACCTTAGCCTACTCCATGTCAGTTGTCTCCACTTCTCCCATTTTACTTATTGTGGGAGGGTGGTGGGGGTAACACAGTTTCTTTCATCTTATATATATATATATATATATATATGTATATATATGGAGAGAGAGAGAGAGAGAGAGAGAGAATATATTTGTATGCACATACATACACCGACACAGAAGACTTACAGAAATTCAAATATTGTCTAATTATCATTATTATAAAAAAAAATGTCAGCCTTTGAAGGTGCTGTTACTCCAAAGTTGTGAAGTATATTAAGAAAAAAATAATTTTATTATAAATGTAACAGTCATTTGTAATAAATCAGAAAAGTTTCAAGGGAATTGGTTAAACTTTTATTTTCTTTGATATGTTTTGGGTAGGAGGTGTTTTTTCCTTGCATATCTGGAAAACCACTTCACAGATTACTTCAAAATCCTTTTAAGTTTTTTTTAATTCTTTTTTCTTTTGTTATTTCTTTTCAGAAAAAACCTAAACAAACATAAAAAAGAAACCAAAAAGAAAAATATATATTCTCAATTACTATGTGCAAGAGCATATAGGCATGCAAATTTTTGCCACAGACAGGTATTTACAAAATAAAGAGTGCACTACACATGCATTAATTATGTAAGTTTTTAAATTATAATAGAAGTTTAAGTAAGTTTAAGTTATAATATAATATGGTTGGTTACATAGTTAAATGTCATAAAGCACTCAAGAGCAGTTTGCTCACTCTTTATGGTATATATAGAAGTATAGCAGTCTATATCAAATATTGTCAGTACAAGGACAGTTAAATTTGACATATAAAATAAGATGGGAATTCACCTATCTGACACTTCTAGATTTCATTTGGGTTTAAAATATACTGAAATGTCCATAGTCCCTTAGACATATCAATATCAACTTTCAAAAATAAAAGAAAGATTATCACATTTTACACTATTGCAGGAGTGGAGGAGGAAAGCACAATTTCTCTAGTATGAATTATTCTTGGTTTTCCAAATTAGGTTCATCTAGTTATAGAAACATATCTTGGGAAATGTTTTTAAAGTTTCTAATAAAGGTCATATACTCTAACGAGGCTTATGCATTCTGTGACTGGACTATTTACCTACTTAATACCATCTAAATGTTCCTTAATAATATATTGTGTTTGCTTCAGTAAGCCTGCTTGCTGAACTATTATACTGTCAAAACTATTCTCTGTAGGGAAAATTTATATTCTACTGCATTATGCTGCTCCCCCTAATATTGATGTCTATTCTAACATGTTCCCATTGATCAATTTAACCTCTAGAAAACTTTTGTCTATATATTTCTATTTTGGGGGCTTCTTTCAGATTTGTCATGCATGATTACTAATGTTATTTAGTCTCTTTAATTAAGATAATACCAAGAAATTATCTGCACCTCTGACAACAAATATCTATTATCTGCCTACAGCATTCATTAACTATGGGGATAATTTGAGGTGTATGTGTGTGAAAGGTATCATAGCACATGAAAGGTCCATAGGAATAAAACTTATGAAGTACATGCTGGGACTAGCTGTGCCCAAAGATGGTCGTATAAGGAAAAGTGACCTAAATACCTATCATGGATGCCTCTGAGAAATTATACAGTTATATAGGAGAAACTTTTAGTTTAGGTGTTTTACCCATTATTCATTGCAGTGGTATCCTAGCTGGAAATCTTGCCTTAGAAATTGAAGAATCTCATTGGAGAAAGGGATTTTCAACAAGTTTTAAATATAATTTTTAAATTTTCTTGGAGGTTATTTTTGAAGATTAACAGCTATGTTGGAAGGGACCTTTTAAGATCATCTAGTCCAACCAATGGGAAAAAAATTAAAAAATAAAAAACCCCACAAACAAACAAAAAAACCCACACAAACCACACACGACACCCAAAGCAACACCAACTCAACACTAATCCATATCCCCAAGCACCATGTCAACTCGTCTCTTGAATACCTCCAGGGATGCTGCCTCAACCACCTCCCTGGGCAGCCCATTCCATTGCCTGTAAAGCAATATTTCCTAATATCTAACCTGAACCTCCCCTGGTGCAATTTGAAGCCTTTATCCCTTTTCCTATCATCTGTGACCTGGGAGAAGAGGCCGACTCCCCGCCTCTCTACAGCCTCCCTTCAGGTAGTTGTAGA
>BJBW01005042.1:51679-84182 GCA_004320125.1 Scolopax mira
CTCCTCTTCCCCAGACTGAACAACCCCAGCTCCCTCAGCGTCTCCTCAGAAGGCTTGTGCTCCAGACCCCTCACCAGCTTCGTTGCCCTTCTCTGGACCCACTCCTGCACCTCAATATCTTTCTTGTGGTAGGGGGTCCAAAACTGGGCACAGTACTTGAGGTGGGGCCTCACCAGTGCCGAGTACAGGGGGATGATCACCTCCCAGATCCTACTCACCACACTGTTCCTGATACAGGCCAGGATGCTGTTGGCCTTTTTGGCCACCTGGGCACACTGCTGGCTCATGTTCAGCCGACAGTCAAACAACACCCCCAGGTGTCCTTTTCTGCCAGGCAGCTCTCCAGCCATGAGACAAACAGAATAAACCATAAGACAATTTCCTTATTCTACTCAAACTGCATGTATTTCAGACATCACATATGTCAAGAACATTGACAACGTGGCCTTTCTTTCTGCCCTGTCATATTTAGACTCTAAATTCTTAGGGGCAGGGACTGCAGTACTTTTGCTTTTACATTGCAACTGGCATGCAGAAGTCTTGGTCTCATACAATAGCTCCTATTACAGCACAAATAATTAAAATTCTTTTCTCTTTTTAATTCCTCTATTAGTCTTAATTTCATTTAAACAAGTTTTGGAAGTTGTGGCTGCACTAAGGTTAGCTTTACAGGATATGTGATAGTCATAACTAACGTAATTATTTGCACAATTCTGCCTGTAACTGTGTTGACAAGGTGTTACTTATTCAAATATAAAATTGACATAAACCAGCCATAAAAAGTTGAAAAACACAGTAGAGCATAGGGAAATCATCACTGTTATAGAAGAAAAAAAATTTTTTAAAGTTATTTAAGTTTAGATATATATTTATATGTTCATTGTGACCTTAAAAATAGAAGTATTTGCCATATAAAAGCTAATAAGCTACATGCCTAGCTTTCTCAGTTGTCTCTTATCTTTAATATATTTTAGTTGGTATTTTCTATGAAAAAAGACAATGTTGTATAACCACTGTTTTAGTTATGTAAATATCATCCTATTATTAGATTAAATATTGGAAGTGAAATAATCACAGGCTGTCCATAGCTGATATTTTACATTTGTAATACATGACTTCTCATTAGAGCTATTTTTATCCTGTAAGAAAGCTTACCCACAGGACTATTTTGTGCCTATAAAAGCTTTTAAACCGTCACTGTTTGTAATACTTTCAATTTGGTAAAACAAACTTTGTATGAGTTTACTAAAGAAACAGCTTGCAAGTGTATATGTCACAAAGAGAGAGAGGAGGAAACCAAAGATCAAGAGTATTAGCCTAAAGTTGTAAAGTGAGATAAGAATCTGCAGCCCCATACTGCTCAACCAATGGGGATGTTAGTCAAATGAGAATAGCATGATTATTAGACTGTTGCTTTGGCACAACAACTTACAAGTTTGCGCCCTTAGATGTTTTATTGCTCAGCAAAATAAAAAAAGATACGCATGCATGGGGTAAGATAAAGCACCTCAAGTCTCAGCAAACCTGCAATCTGTTGGGCTAGTACGAAAAACGCTCTTTTGCAAGTTATGTCTCCCTACACATTAGCTAACCCTGATAGCTACCTGCTATCAGTTAGGCTTCTATCCCACAACAGCAAACAGGGAAAAACCTTATCAAAAATCTCGAAGTAGTCTAGAGTATACGAGCAAAAGCAAACTGATTTGGATTACAGAGGCTGACGGGTGCATATCTAACCAAATCCTACAAAACATCTGAAACAGGTTTTGATGTTGTCTCTGAAGTCTTTAACTTTGAGTTTCTTGCTGCAAAACTTAGGTATATTTTATACCTGTGTGTAGCAATTCATATATTATGAACTATTACAAATTACTCTAGTAGTAAGGCAAAGAAAGTTTACAGTATTCTTTGGCTTTTGATGACTTTCACTTACACTTATCTAATGCTTAAATATGTTTTTCATATCTACCCTTGTCAAGTTAAAATAATGCATTTTCTATCTGTTAATTAAATATTTCTACAGTTTTATCTATGTGAACTTTATTATGCAAGATATTTAAGCATATTTAGCTTATAATCAGGTGTGATCAAGACATGACAATGTGGTAAGATACTGATTTCAAGAATTCCTGAATCTTCTTATAGTCAGAATTGAATGGTCTCAGTCTTTTCATTATCCCTGAAGAATACATACATTGGTTCTATTTATTTAAAGGTAAGGGGGGAAAAGGCATAAGAAAAATGTGCTACAGGGATAGTAGAATGTAAAAATTACATCTTGTACATTTGCAAAAAAAATAAATAATGATGTTTGCTGCTCTCTTAAAGAGAAGTCAATGCAGTCACTGAAGCAAATGATTTCTAGAAAATTTGTCTTTTATGCAAGTTTATTTTTTATATTGCTCTAGCTACTAAGAAAAGTAAAAAAAAGTATCAGTTATAAAAGAAACATGACTCAAGCCTTACTTTAATCTGGGATGCAAAACAGAGAATACTGTCTATCCTGAAATTCAAAATGACTTGTCCTGCTAGGAAAGCACATAGCATTATATCAATCACTATTTGTCGTAATTATGGCTTTTATTTTTTGTCAGTTATGACACCTCAGTTTCTTCTGATAAAAGATGAGAAAGATGAAAAATGGTCTGGAATAGAAGTAAGCATATTCTAAAGTGTCTGCAAGTAAAGTTTTAAAATATTTCATTTTTTAAATGATGCAATATTAAAAACTACATTACAGTTTCCCACAACTAAAGAAAACTTACCTGTTTTTCCTCTGAGTGTTGGAATTTAACTTTTGCTGCATAAAACACTACAGAAAGAAAATTAATTGAATTGTGGCTCCTAATCTGACAATTTCAGAGGTCTACAAAAGTGCATTTAACGTATTTCTTCCTAAGGGACAAAGAGTGGGAGCAACTTAACTCTGGATTTTTTAAAATAGTTTCAGGAAAGAGTGGTAATTTCTCTTATATTAAGGAATTTTCTCCAATATAAGTTCAGAATGATAGTGAATATCTGTTAGATAACTGCTCAATAGCCTGCTGAAACGTAAAGCCTGTGACATATGGAACTGGAAGTTAAGTTATTGGAAAGAAAATTCAAGTTCACAATTTATTTGGAACAAATGCATATAAGACAGCTGCAGACACTGAAAGGATGTAGAAATCAAGATGAAATTTAGAAGCACAGTGAATCTTCACATGACTTCATGTTCTGGAAGTGATGACGAGCACATAAACCCCAATAAAGCTCACAGATGATTGCATCTAAATGCCATAGAAATTTGTATTGGGATTTGAGCTGTTCAGCATATTTAAGCTATGATAAAATAGAGACAAAGATGACCACTGAGTAGCTGAATTTTGTTAAGGTTTTCCACTATTTTGAAAGTTCAATAGCTTGGCAATAAAATGGATCAAAAACTCCTGGTGTAACAAGGAACTGATAATCTTTGAACACCTGCAAATAAAACATCTGAACAAAAATCCAAGAGAGGCTGGAATGCATCAAACCTTTTAGTAAGAAGTATATTTAGTCCCTAAGAAAAAAGCAAAGTAAAATTCAGGATTCGAGACTACTACATCAAAGTAGGACCACACCAAGACAACATGATCATGAAGAAATGCGTTAGAAAGGAAGGAAAATGCTCAATAGTTTTCTTTAAGTACTTAAAAAAAATGACATGAAGGAAAATGACAATTTTTTTTAAAATTTTGCATTGAGTATGCTGAACACATTTAGAGGGGGTCCTTGACGCTGGAAATCTTGCTAAGCTCTTGAAATTGAGCTTTTCCAACTGCCTAAGTTAAGACTTTTAAGTGGTTAAAAAGGTCAGATCTGAAGTTATTTCATGGAAATCTGCATTGATGATAAGAAAACAAAGCATGCTACTAGATAAGAGGAATAAAGACTACCGCTATGCTCTGTTTCTGTTTCTGAAGTATACTTTTTTCAGCATTGTAACACCTACATTTACCTTTAAATACCTACATTTATGCTTGATATCCTTCTTTAATAGTATTTTTTACTTGCAAGTACCAACCTAATTTAAGCAGTTTGTTTTTACAGGTCTGTATTACCATAAGTTTTCAGATTTTAAGACAATAAACAAAAATGACCAACAACCTTCCTGTGTGTCGTACAGAACCTATTAATATAGGTCTAACAGAGAAGAATAAAAAAACCATCATTATGCTCTATCTGGTGTATTATGCTTAAAACATTAATGGAAAACCCAGGGCTGTTGTGCTTCAGATTATATTATAATATATGATGAACTATATATAATATATATTATAATATATGATGAACTGAGCACTCTCTACTGAGTTAGTAAATGAGCATTCATTTCAGTGTGTTCTTTACGCCTCTATTTGCTCCTGCATGAAGTATCTGTTGCTAGCACAATTGATCAGAAAAAAATTAATGAATGCCCCAGACCGCCACCCAGTGTGGACTTCTGTGAGAAGTCTCTGCAAGAAAAGAAGACAAGAGACAACCAAAGGCAACTGAAATTGCCAAAAGAATGTCACAATTTGGTCAAGACTGGGTTATGGAACCACACCACCTTTCTGGGAAATAATAAAAGATGGAAGATCAGACCAGTGTCAAGAGAGAACAGGGCTTCATTTCCCTGGGCAAAGACAACCCTCAGAAGGCCATACAGCTATTCACAGAATCTCTCGGACTGAACCTCCCACTTAGAAGTCTCACATATTAACTAACCCAGTGTGTTTATGAAATTCAAAAAAACCCAAGAGAAACTGCAATAGAGCTGCTGGGCTCGACTTGGACATAGGTACAACATGGCAGAGACAGGTGCATGTACTCCTGGAGCATCAGGCTGCTGATGAAATTGTCTTGGCATGTGGCCTGGAATATGGTGAAGAAACCAGTGCCATGCTAACAATACAAAAAAGGCTAACAAGATTGCAACACTGATAGAAATACAAATGAAAATATGAATTAAAAGAGAAATTAGAAAGCTTAGAAAAAGGGATTGGTTTTGGAAAACAAAAGAGAATGCAGAGAGAGGAAAGCAAGTGGACATTTAGTTTTGTTTAGATACACTTTGGATGCAAGTATTACTCTATAAGCATATGCAAGTGTGATCTGGACGCCAGGTTTTAGTTTTCACAAATACTAAAAAACTTCAAGTATGTTGTTCTTGCAACTGAATTCTGAGATCGCTTATGAAAGACCTCTTGCTGCTTAGATGCAGGACATGGAACACCAAATTTGCTATCAATTATTTCCTTAAAGGTTCAGTTAATAAGTATATGTTCTAATATAACTATTTGGCATGTAGAAGTTGTGAAAAGCAGAAGACAAATTATATCAGTTGAGTACTAATATGAACAATCTCTTACTTGCATATAGCTGCACCAATTAAAAAATACCATGCTGTAATATGTCACATTCCTTCTCAGGTATAGAAACAGTTAACACAATATAAGATCAACTGGAGGGGTTTTCAGAGTTATTCTATATGCAGCTAACCCCATTCCTATTGAAAAGCTCCCACTGTTTTCAGAAAATGCCAACTTAGATCAACTGTCAGTACTTTCTAGAAGAAAGAATTTGAAAGTCTTCTGTGCTGTATTATCTTACTGCATGCAGTTTTACTAAGAAAGACTTTTATACTACCACAGCTTAACAAAAGCCAGCCATCTAAGATGTGTATTTCAGTCTCCACAACTGAGTAAAATTGAAGCTTAGTTTCTTGGCTGCATCTGAACTAGTCATTTCTATTTTGAAACTAAACCACTAGACTCTGAGAATTCGTCATGTTTAATTCCAGTAGCAAAATCTTTCAGCAAAAGCTCCCAAACTGTAGCAGGAGTGATCTTTCTACAGTGAATGTAACCTTTCCCCATTACTACCATTGCCACTTTCAAAATCATTTATGCCTTCAAAAAGAACAGTAAAAATCAATACAAGCCCTTCTATTTTTAAAATATACAGCAGAAGCAAGGACTGGCTGTAGAAATTCCTGTATATTAAATAGCACTTACAAAATTTTGATTTATTAAAATTTTCCTATCACTTACAGCCTTTGTGATACTGAGAAGACAGAAGGGAAAGACAATTTATATAACAGTTTATTGGTTACCTCACAGCTTTCTGGAGAATCTGGGACTTCTTTGTTTTAAATATTTACTATATAAAAAATTTCATTGCTATAAACATATTTTACACAAGAAAACAGAATTTTAGGACCACGCTACATCATTTCCCAAAAGCAAATTCAGCAGAACAATATGAGGCATGAACTATTTTGATAGGTTGCCATCATTCAAATGGCAAAAATATTATTAAGTTTCACAAAATTTCCTCCTTCTCCTTCCAAAAGAGCTATGGAACATTCTACAGATTTAAAACTGAGATGCAGTGCAACTGAGAGAGGGAAAAAAAATGCAGAACATATTACTTCTATGAGAAGAGTTAGACAATAAAAAGTAATAATAGTAAAAGTAGTATTACAAAGTGGAACCAAAGAATGATGAGGTCCATCTGGAGGGCAGAGAGGCCTTAGAGAGAGATCTGGATAGACCAGAGAGCTAGGTGATCACCAACTATATGAACTTGGTTCTACACCTGGGGTGGGGTTATATGTACAAACTGGGGGATGAGAGGCTGGAGAGCAACCCTACAGAAAGAGATTTGGGGGGTTGAGATGATGGCAAACTGATGATGGCAAACTGAATAACAGCTTACCTTGGAAGGTCAGTTGTGTGCATCATGCACAGCATAGTGAGTCAGTCAAAGGTGGTACCTTAATATAAGAAGAGCATCAAACTGTTAGAATGAGTCCAGAAGAGGATGACCAAGATGGTGAAAGGCCTTGTGGGCAAGACTTATGAGGAACAGCTGAGGTCACCTGATTTGCTCAGCTTAGAGAAGGCTGAGGGGTGATCTCATCACAGTCTACAGCTTCTTTAAGGTGGGCGGTGGAGGAGGAGGTGGTGCTGATCTCTCTTGAGGAAATGGAATGATGCTGCTTCAATGGAAGTTCAGATTGGACATTAGGAAAAGATTCTTCACTGAGAGGATGCTCACTCACTGGAACAGGTTCCCCAAGGAAGAGGTCACAGCACCAAGTTTGTCAGAGTTCAAGAACCATCTGGATGGTGCTCTTAGTCATGTGGCTTACTTTCAGGCAATCCTGCAAGAAGCAGGGAGTTTGACTCGATGATCCTTATGAGTCCCTTCCAACCTGAGATATTTAATGATCGCATGGTTCTAAAGGACTGATATTTACCTTCTCTCAGACTATGAAAGAGGTTAGATTGTGTGATTGCAATAATTTTTCATGATCTACACACTGGATGGATGATATGCAACTATATGGAGACTTATTGAAGAGCAGCTGGCATATCTTGTTCATATAAGCACAAATGAGAAACAAGGATTACTCTTTACAACTAGCCCTTGCTTGAGTTTAAATCAAGCTAAGCAGCACTTGTGATGGGGCAATCAAAACTTACCACATTTTGAACATCTAACAAGAGAACATAATTTTGGAAAATATACTTAAGAAAATGAAATGCAAAGCAGGAGATGAAGCTTGTTAGAAGTAAGAAAACATGTTTTTTAATTATAGTATAGAGGCATTTTTAAATGTAATTGGTTAAGAAAATTTCATTGTCTCTAAGAGAGTAAGTCAGGCAAAAGATGATTTGGCAGCAGCTTCTAGATGAAGACACACAACAAATCAGGAAGAGGAGTAACTTCTTTACTCTACAGGAGTAACAGTGTTGAAATAAACTGATAGAAATATTGCCATTGCTCTTTTCCCAATGTGTGTTGTACTCTATCATAAGGTACTGTCAGATTTCAGACTGGATCACATTGTGACATAACAAATTCCCTTGCAGAAACCCAGCTACAGGAGAATAATTTTCTTAATGCTTCCTTACCCCATCCATTCCAAGTGCCATTTCAATAAAATAGAACTGTGCTACTCTATCTCCTGTTAGACATTCAGTTCACAATTCATACTAAGATATCTAACTTGTATTTGTATTTGTAGATAACACAGCATCCAGTAACCGAGAAAGCATATGAACAGAGAAGCCCTAAAAACATTAGAAGACAATGGTATTATTTAATGGTTATTATCTGGGGAGCTGGAAGTGACTGGTGTCAGAGAGCTATTAATGGCATCAAAGACAATAAGAGCATCCAGGGGTTTTATTAATTACTTCTTTGGACTGAGGGTTTGGTGAGCTTTATTTTTGAAATTCTCTTATCCCATGGATTTTATCCAAATGCTATATAGGCTATGTAAATGCTAAACCCCTTTTGCATGAAATGCCAGAAGTTAAAGATCATATTGGTCAGTTCATGTAAATATTTCTTTATTTCAGAACAGACTTAGTTCTTATCTATTATGTTACATACAATATGTTACCTAGTATATAGTCTTCAGTCATCAATAATATTCCCCCAACACGTTATTTATGTTATTATGGTACAATCATAACTAATTTTATGTCCCTCAAATACATATATATACACTAGAAAGAGTGAAATGCATTAAAAAATATTTCACATCTTATGATTCCTGTCAAAACACTACGTTTTTAAAATAGAAAGAGAGGATGGTCAAAACACATTTGCAAAACCAAACCTATTTCTAGGCTTTGTAACACATTGTAGATTTTGGCCAACTATTTTCCACTCAGCATGAGAAAATTTGCACCACATGCCCAGATCTCATTTATAAGGGATAGTTATATTATTTGGAATAACAACCATGAAAATTATCTGGTCCCCAATTATCTGGTAGAACACCAACTAACTTTTGATGTTGGGTTTTTGATTTTTCTTCCAAAATAACACTCTTGACTGTGCTTCAGTTAGAAAAACCTCCTTGCAGTTTCTGTCTTGGGTTTACCCATTAAATTATGCAGTCACAACTTTGTACATGTCCTACTAGATGCTAAATATACCTTTCCCTTATACAAATGCTCATGCATATTAGTCAATGCTTATGTTAATGCTGCCTAAAGAAGCAATAAATTCTGACACTGAAAAAAATCAAGAGCTCTTTTTTTAAAGCTGCAAATTAGGTGTTCTACACAGAACCAATATAGACAAACTTGCAAAGATCAGATCAAATACAAATCCTATTAAGCAATGGCAGTAGCAAGAATACCAATCAGAGCAGCTGCTGGAAAAGGAGTATTTGTACTACCAAGTTTTTGCGGATTATCTAAAGCAAATTCCCTCAGGCTGTTGTCACTGAGCTGTTACAGTGAGAACCAGCAGATGGTTAATCAATCCCAAAATACCCTTCAGGAGCTACAACATCTGTGTATGGTCAGCATGAGTAAACTCATCCAGAGTAAATGTAAACAGGGAACTATGCAGCATGGAAACACAATAGCTGTCTTTACTTCTTACAACTAAATGAGTCTGCAAACATTTCTTAAGCCTTGAACTTTCCAGAATAAATTCAGTAAGATTTCTATAGCAGTCTTGTGTATACAATCTACATATAACAAATCCAAAACCAATTTATTAGTGGGGACATTTAAAATTAAATTGAATTATTCCAGGCTGAGCAAAATGTACCATCCACAAATTACAGATAACAGCCCTGCAGATGTTAATCTGGGGAAATCTTTTAAAATTTCAAATAATTTATTCACCAGCACTCCTTTGTACCCCCAAACACTTGTACATATATTTGGGTTCAAACAGGGGGGAAAAGGCAAAAAAGATACTTTATTAGACAATCCACATCCTGTTGTACAGAAAACTTTTTGGAGTTTTTTCTGCATATCGGCTGTTTCTGATACCTATTGCACACAGATTTCATGGTCTTTCCTATTCTAACATCACAGACTAGAGCAACAGAATATATCCGAAGAAGCTATACATGCTTGGAAAACAAAAAAAAATATTTACAACAAAATATTAAAAATGTGTCTTAAAGTTCTTGTCTCATAAAATTGAAGTAATTAATTTTTATTTTGACTTTGAGCTGTTCTTTATCAATACATAAGTATTTTAAATGGACACAGTATCACAGAATCATAGAATCATCAGCAAAGTATTTTGAGTTCCCTTCCCCTGAAAACTTCTGTTAAATTTTCCAATTTAACATTGACTGAGGTGGAAAAGAAAAAAAGCCTGCAGGACAATTTCCAGGTTATCTAACTAGGGAGCTCCAGAAAAGGGTTACAAATGCTATGAAAATTAGGTGTTATAAAATTTTGCAAATTTAGAAATCACAGCAACCATAAAAGATTCACCTGACCTGAGTAATAATAAAATAATACATTAAATACCAGGAACTATGTAGATTTTTACATGTTTTAGAAATGTTGCACTAACACACACACAAAACGTCATTATATAAACCATTGCTTCACTCAGTTCCCCTTTACAATTAGTCTTAATCTAGTCAAAACAGTTTTCCCGGACAATACTTTAAGATTATTATAGGTAAAATCTGTTCTTTGAAAACAAGGAGCACCTGAATTTCTTCATTTGCAAACAGATCTTATATCACATAGTAAGCCTGAAGAATTGTATTATCAAATGCACATAGACTGATAGCCCCAAACAAAAGCTGAAAGATCTGTTCTGCTTCTGATCCTTCTGATCACCCTATAGGGATTATTTCCCTATAGCTCTATTTTCAAGAATCTTTTTATCCACTATTTGTATATTGTATAAAATTAATTTCCATATTTTTTCTTGAGATTATTTTGGAACCTATGATGTGCTCTCAATTTTATTTCATAGCTCTTAGTTATGCCTTTGGGGGCAGGGGGAAAAGAAAAGGTTTCATTATATAATTTCTCTATACAGTGTTTATGCTTCTGATTTTTCTGTTCCTGATCTTCTCTGTTAGTCATCCCTCCGCCAAGACCACATTCATATTTAACTACTTCAGTGTTTCTTCTTAAGTCAATTTTTCCAGCACCTTGATCGTTTTTATGTTATGTAAGAAGTTATCTTTGGCTTCTCTGGGGGTCCTCTACTTGGAGAGAATGGCTCATTCTTTTTATGTCCTTACAAGTGTATGTGTACAGTATAAAAACCCACAGATATATTTTTCAAGCAAAATTACACATGTTCTTTTAGTGTTATAAAACAAGGTATAAAGTTGCAATATTGAGCATTATTTTATTCCTGGATAGCTTAAGAAATAAAAAAAAATAAAATAGTACCCTGTATAAGAGTAACACTATATCTCAAGAGTTTATCCCTCAACCTGGTGTAAAATGGAGACCAAGAGAATTAACAGTATTTTCTTTATATTTCTGATACCAAATGCAGCCACTTCAATTATTGCCTATTGTGAAGTGGTAAGTTTCATACAGTGCTTAATGGATTCCTTTTAAACTACTTCCTGAAAACAGTCTCTCTTGAAACTATTGACACAGATACCAAAAAGAAAAAAAAAAAGTGGAAAAAAACCCACCCCAAACTCTGGAAAGAATGTAAAACTCAATAAAAACAACCCCCCCCCACAAAAAACCCCAACACACTCACAAAGCAAAATAAGAAATATCTAGTTGCTGAAGTATTTATAGTATAAACACCTGTTGTTGATAAAATTTGTGAAAATGTTTGTTTTATTTTTGATACAACAGAAGCCTGGTCTTCATCCTCAGAATTCCAAGAATGAACGGAACAAAAGGAAAAGAATAGAGATAGTATAAAACGCCAAACTCGATGCATATACTTAAGTTGTATTGAGAATACTAGCTCTATTTATGTTCTTACAGGGTTCTTTTTGCAAAGAATGTATGGAGATAAATTTCAAAGTCCACCAAATACTATTTTTCTCCTTCTAGTAAACACTGTGATTCACTGTTTTATTGAAAGACATCTCAGAAGAGAAACTACTCATAAAACAGAGAAATAAAGAATAACCTGCCATCAATAAAGATGGTCAGAAGTGGATAATTTTAAAAGGGGAAGGTAAGGGGGTAGACACTCAGGTTTTCTGATAATGAAATATTTACCTTTGGTTTAACAGCACTGAGATGTGCTACCTTATAGAAACTGCAGGCTGTGTTCTGTTCACCCATGTGAAAAAAACAAACAGAATTCTTGAATTTCATCCTTAAATTTTGTTCCAGGAAAAGTCTATCTTAAAGGAAGCAAAGTCTTTTCTTACAAAAACAAATAAAAAAACCACACAGAACTCTCAAACATTCAGTGGGAAGCCCAAAACCTATTCTCACTAATAGGATCAAAGAAAATATGAATAGACATGCAATCAAGATGGGCTGCAAATGCTTAATTAAGACAAGGTTAGTATGTAAAAAAGCAACCATAGAATTACACTGCATAAAATGTCATGGTTTGGGGGGGCTGGCCACTAAACAAATCACAAATGCTCCCTCAGACCAGGACAAAAACTAAAAAGATGATACATGAAGTACTGAATTCTGAGATCTGCTGGCAAAAAGATAAATAACTATCCAAATCCCTTATTTCTTGCTTCCAGATGTCCCATTTTCCCATTTGTCATGAATTCAGAAGCCAGATACAACTGACAAAACATAAAACAGAATTTTCTAGTTGGAAAGCACTTAAGCTTTACTTAAACCCAAAGATCATTTCTTGAAGGAAGTCATCCTCAACTGCTGATTTAACCTCAAAGGTATGATGCTAGACCAAAGAAACTATACTAAAACTTCATTCTTCAGTGTGCTAGATTTGTTGTGTTGATGGAAATGCAATTGTATCAAAACATTGGAAAAGCAATTACATCAAAACACTGGAAAAAAAATACTTTAAGCTTTAAGAGAAAACAGAGCTGGAAACTCTGATTCCAGCTGATTAGTTCTGTTTTGAAAGCTAAACAATCATGGTTGTTGAAGGGCAATTGAAAATTTGAATTAAATTTCTCTAGTGATGTAATTACTACCCTAGCCTAACTTAGTTTACTTGACATAAACAACACACATTAGTTACCTATTCTTCTGGAGTATGTCTACCATCTTCCTACAGATTTATAAGAAAATTAAGCTGATACAAAGCTTGTAGAGTCTCGGAGGATAGGATCCCATTCCTTGTTCTGTGCACTTATTTTAAACCTGGGTAACAAGCATCTGGATAATACCGTGATAAAAGTTTGCAACAAAGTCACAATACATAAAAAAATACCCATTGTACCAGGGCTATTAATCAGTAAGCGGTAGCAGCCTGGAAAAGTAAGAGAGAAAATTAAGCTGCTATAAATGAAAGATAATGGATGTCTGACAATGTCATGTTCCATTAAGTGATTTACCCAGCACACTCTCACTAGCCCTGCAACCTCTGGCTTCAATTTCCATAGCAACAAATGGCAACATTACCAGCCAGAGCACATCCAGCAACAAAGAGAAGAAGCTCTAACAGTGGAGTTCAAGAAAAGAATAAAATCTGTTCTAGCAATATAAGTGAATACGGTACAAGAAAGAATTGCATGCTGAACACTCCTGGTTTGTGAAGAAGTTGTTTTCTCCATGCCTAATGGCTCATGTTTTGGACAATTCCTGTTTATGCCTTGGAAAAAGTAGACACCAAGAAAAGATCGCACAATCTATTAGCCAAGGATGTAGACAAGAAGCACAGTGCTCTTTCTTCCTTTTGGAGAAAGTTTATCATGGAGGAAAATGTATTACATAGCATTGTTATTTCTGAATCTGCTACAAATAAGCCATTTCTCTTTTGCGCCTCAGGAATAAATTTCTGGATCACCCACACCATCTCCTGGAAACTCCACACTGCCATCTCTTACCCTCTGCCAATTTGCATAATCAGATCACGCGCAGTCTATCACTAACTCCACTCAAGGTGTGGAATGCCATAACTTTTATTCCTGACTCAGAAACGGTATTTTTCTACAACTCTGCAGTATAGGAATTTGTCTTTGCTTTATACCATAAAGACTCCTACTATTATTTGTCCTGACGGTCCCCAGTTCAGTCCCAATTACAATAAATTATCTTTCTGCAAGAAGCTAGTATGTGTGCAATTACATTAGACACTTTTATGATTTATTATCTAGTTTTTGAAGACATAAAGAGTTCCATTGTCTAGAATAAATAAACTACTACTAAATAAACAACATTTCTGTTCTTTGTGAAAACTCATGTTATTTTGAGATTTCTTAAGAATATATGTTCATTATTTACCATATATAATATATTAGTCTTTGTAGCTTATCAGATACTACATGAAAGCACTATCTTGGATCTTGCTGCCTTTCTACAAAGCCTTTACAATCTACTGGTATTCTATCAGCTGCTCTCTCATGTTGTACCTAAAAAGATGATATGTTTTCCAAACACACAATAAAAAGTCCTTTGAAAAAAACAACAAACTTTTTTGCAAGATGCTAAGATGCTATACTGCATAAAGCCTCCGACATTTCCTTCTTGACCTTATTTCATTGACCATGACATCCAGAGATTAACAGGTTAATCCAGACCAATCCAGAGATTCCAGAACAACTCTTTCTGATGGTCAGAACTTCTGTGGCAATGGCACACCAAAGAGCCACAGCAGGCTAACAACTGATTCCCCAAGATAACACAGAACTTAATTCAGAAAGAGAAAGAATTGTAAGTGTTGCATGAGAAAGATTTTTAGCAGATATTTACCCTGTTGACTTAGTGTGTCCTGCTTGGGGGCTTAAAATTGGAGAGAAGAATGAAGCATGTTGAAGAAAACTCAGTTATTGAGGTGCAACTCACAGGGTGTAAATCCACACTGGTTTTCCCAAACACAAGCAGGAATGCTTTGAGCACTGGAGTTTACTAAAGCCACCCAGGAAGATCAAGTCTTCAAAAACCACATAAGATAAACACAGGTACTTCTGGAGTGTGAGATACTTCTTGCTGCTTTTTTGTTTCACAGGGGTAGGCCAGTTTCTTCCTCTACTGAGTTACACTCAGGTGATGTAATTTATAGGCATATGAATTTATAGGAATATGAGTATCTTTTACTGGATAGCCTGCAATCTCCAAGTGACTTCCATTAGTGTACTTAGTTTAAAAGCCAAGATAAATTTGCTTTTAGGGAGAATGGCGCACAAGCATACAAGTTACTTTTGGAAAAGTTTCCTAAAAAGTTAGTGTTATTAAGTTACTTAAATAGTTTGGCTCTCAACATTTTTAAAAGCACACTTGATTCTGAATCTTTTTTCCAGATCCTCACAGGACATACTTACTATCTCAAGTGCAGGACTAAAATGAGATTTTGAATATTAGCAAATGTCTTGGAATGGATTGCCTTTAGTCAGGATATACTTCAGTGTCTCTGAGATATTAATTTGTCTGGGTGTTGTAATGATTATTTCATTACAACTGGTATGGCACCTGGAAATATTTCAGTTAAAAATATGGGATATTTAATTAGAATAAGAAGGTCAGGATATAAAAGTTTGTTAGCTTTGTTTCCTTTTTGAAAGACTTAAGAGAATTTATTAGGCATATTACTCTCCATTATTTTGCTAATTTTAGTAGAAGCATGTTGTCTTTCATTCATAAAATGCCTCAACAGACTTTTCCATTAGGGACTGTATACAGTTATTCTTTTTTTTTTTTTTTAAAAAAAAGATTCATCACTTTCAAGTTTCCCATTTTGCATTGACAGACAAACTTGCCTTGCTAGCTTAAACATGCTCTGTATGTTATATAAAGTGCTTTCACTTCAAACATAAATGGTATTTAATTCTGAAGCTTTCACTGTAATTGTTACTTTTCTCACTGTGTGACTACTATTGCTACACAGAAATGTGCACTCCAGTCAAGGAATTGGAGTGCAAAGGATTAAGGATATACACCTGGTGGTATTGATTGACAGTCTTGTGTCTGAACAGCAAACTGAGTTACCTGAAAAGTTCTTTCATCTTTATATATATATATATATATATATATATATAATATATAATTAACAACATCGCATGATTTATCAAGAAGTTGAAATAGTTGCTCCTCTCCCACCTCCTTTCACCCCACAAAAACCCCACATCACACATTTATTTGGTCTTCAATTAATATAATGTACATTAATATCTTCTTAAAAAAGAGGAAAAAAAAAAAGAAAGAAAAAGTAAAAGCTGGTATAAAATTTTTTCCTTGTTTTGTGGGCCAAGATTTTGATATCCACAGAAGTGACTATATTAAACCAGTTTCTTCTTCTCAACAGGGCGAATAATTTCAAGATGTAATTTATGGAAGACTTGAACCTGTAAGTATTTGAGTTATTGCACAGGTTTTTATCTGCAAGATTTGCCATTAGGTGTGATAGGATGTGCGGTTCTGATTTATAAGTACAGTGATTACTGTCCAGTGTAACTCATAATACTGTGTTAATTACAAGCTCTATTCAAAGTCATTGAAGTGCAGAAACACCAATTCTATTTTGATGATCACTGAGTAAAGGCTGAAGTAAACATTTTTATTCTAGAGACAAATAGGTATTTTTTTAAAAAATAATGATCATTCTGAAGAAATAGTAATAAGAAAGTTGCCAAAAGATCACTACTATTTGTAGTGGAAGTAGAAGCTAGTGATCCTCTTTTCTCATATCTCTCTTATCTCATTTCTCAGATGAGACTTTACCTGTAAAGTCTGACTACCATATCTGAAGTCTGACTATCATGATCTACTGTACTGTGAAGCGAGGGGAAGGGAAATTAAAAGAACCATGGAAAATATATCTTAAATACATTGCAACAAATAAACATACTCCCAAGCACATGTATTTTGTGTCATGGCATTTTTAAGCTGTACAGCTATCTTGTAAAAGCAAAGGATGATACAGTCCCTTGCATGGTTTTTTTCCACCCAAAATAGGAGTTCATAGGTATGATTTAAGCTGTGAAATCGTCAGCTTTCAAATGGCTCTTGAGGAGCAGTTACAAATCCAGAGACTCACCAGGAGAAGGGACAAATCCAGAGACTCACCAGGAGAAAGGACACTTAAATCCATGAAGAATTCTCACCTGCTGATGAGACTAGTTGTAAGAAGAATTCCACTCCACAGAAGCAAAATTGTAATTTTTTTCCCTTTAGCAAACACAAGATATTCAGATGTGAATTGACTGTTCAAAAGAACAACAAAAAAAAAGCTTGCTGTGTGTTTTAGCATTTAGGGAATCAGTGACTTTTTTAACTTCCCACTGTGAAGCTATAAACATGCTGTCTCTAATGCTGCCAAAGCTTATTGAAAACCCTGGTAGGTAACACCACAATACTCCACGCACCATGAAATTCAATTACATTTAAGAAAATTAGGACTGAGTTTAATTACTTGTGTGCACTTTGGATGAGAACATGTTCTGTTTAAGGATATGGTTTGCAGAGGTCCTGAGTTTCAGATTAAATTAATTCACTCATATGTTGTGCATTTCTTTTAGAAATTAATTTACTGATGAAGATTCCTTGCATTTCTGAAAAAACAAAAACAACAGAAAATGGAGAAAAAGGAAAAAAAAAAACAATCAGAATGCTCTAGTGAAGCTACAGAAAAAGAAATAATTACTCTTCTGCACAAAGTATGCAAGAAAGAATCCCACAAGACTGATATAGTGATATACTTCTGGTTTGTTTATCCAAATTACTGGAGAAGAAAAAAGAAAACCACAAACCACACATACAACAGGTATAGTTTTCTTTCCTCTTCCTATTTTGTATAAGGCAACCAAACCAGTTTTACAAAATAACCTGGAAAAACATTATAGTAACTGCTACTTGCTTTATATATTTTTTCCCTTGAAATCAATCTATTTTACTCTCTTCTCCCAGAGGAAAGAAAACACCATCACTAAATAGGTAAGTTCTCCTGCCCAGTTGCAGTTCAGACAGCATGTCCTGAGTTAAATGTCTTTTTATGATTGTTGCTAGCTGATGAAATACAAAGTTTTCCTCTTGAATGTAGATTATAAAATTCTTCTGTCCCTTCAAATACAATATTATGTTGCTATTTTTTATCTATTAATAGCGAAAGAGAATAGTGAAGAGCTTCATTTATTTTAGTAACGCTCATCCCCTAGCTTCCTCAGGGTGTTTTCCCAAGGACATGCTGTTTATTAAAATTCCTATTTTCCTAACATTACATTATTTCCCCCGAAGTATTAATGTAGGTTAAGGATCAATACACTATTCAAAGTCCTCTTAAGAAGGGTACTGGACTGACTACTGATGTGCTGCAATGTCTTACAAAACCAGTTATATGTGGAGTTTTGTTGGACTTGCCAGTTATTGCCTAAAGGCCCACAGGAGTGAAAAGACAAATTGTACCAACCACTCAGAATCACACCACCTCTTACCTTTAAGGGAAGTTGCAAATATGAAGACATGGTATCTCAATGTATAGTTATTGCAGGGTCAGTTTTAAAAGTGATTGCCTTTTTAAATTCAAAGTTAGACAGAAAAAAATACACAAGCATGAAGAACTGTTGGTGCCAAATGGTTTTCTTGCTAAAATTAAAACCAAATAATTTAACTGAATGCTGCAGAAGTAACATAATTAAAGTTAGAGGAAAATTTTTCTTCTTTCTGCATTAGGCCAAAGCAGGCTCTAACTACTACTCTAGTAAGACAGAAAGAAAAAGAAAGAAGGGGGATGGAGATGAAGAAGAGAGGAGGTAGGAAGGAACAACAAAGTAATAACACATCTTAATTGTACCATATGGATACTTTCTGCCTCCTGGGAAGTGAGGCATTACACATTGTGTTTTTAAATCAAGTTTACGGATTGCAAGACAGTCTCTGTACGCTTCTCATTCCTTTCATTTAAAAAGCAAACAGTAGAAAAACAAAGAAATGAAAAAAATAAAAGAGAAATCAACTCTGCCAGTGATTTTTCATCTAGCACCTGCTATTCTCATGGCTTAAACTGATTAACAGTAATGAAAATTCACAGAGGATACTGTATTATTTTAAACTGTTATTTCAATATCCCAGTTTTGGGGGGAGAAGGAGGAATGGGAAAAAACTAATAGAAAAAAATAAAAGGCAGGAAAAGAAAGACTGAAAAGGACATTTTAACGCTTCCTTTGTCATCAGAGGAATAACACCTCCATTGTCTAATTATACACTGGTGATAAGCATTCCAAGTCTTCACAATACCAAATGAAATATTACACTCAAGATGAGCTTCAGAATCCTAATAAACCACCTTTTAGACATTCCTTTCCCATCTTATGATCCCAAAGGTAATGTAACTCTAATTTAATACAGTTTGGGAAGGTAGCACAACTGAAACAGGAGAGAGAAATCTTGTCTTGACTCTGCTTTCCCACACTTCTCACTAGAACGGAAGGTGGTTGTAGAAAATACTGTCTCCATGAAGAACAAGAATAGATATGACTACAGAGGTACAAAGTTACATGTTATTGTTGATACTGCACTAATAGTATGCCATAAAAAGAGATTATAATCATTCAAATAAGGGGGACAGCTTTCAAACACCTTTATTTCCAAATTCAACTTGTTTCATTCAATCTTCCTTGATATTTGCAGTTGCAAGGAAAAGAACTTATTAACAGGTCTAAAAGTGCATTTATTTACTTGCATAAACTCCTAGTAGACCTTTTGAGATGAGAATACTTTTTTTAGGCAAACCTGACAACACGCAGCATACTTCAATTCCTGATAATAGCCCAACCTAGGGCATTAATTCTGTAGCACAGCATTTTGTACACCATTTCATCAGGATACTAATAAGACAACATGAGATATCAAGCTGTCTACAGAAGTATTACAGGTTATCTGAGGAAAGATATTCCACCTGCAACTATACCCCAGCAGCTGCCGGCTCTCTCTCACCTGTCAGTCCATCTTCCACACTGGCAAGTGTGACAACCAGGGAAAGGAGAATAATTTACCTCGTTCTTTCCACAGGAGCAGCTCACACAGCCTTAATTCTTCCAAAAGGTCATATTCCCCCGCTCACAGTCTCCCTAAAGAGCAACATTATAAAACTACTCTCCTTCTCACCAGAGGAGTTCAAATAAGACTTCCACACGCTCATCCCTCTCCTGGCTCACCTGAGCTCTCTTGTGACCTGTTCTGTAGACTGAACTACACAGTCAACCAGGATCTTTAAACTTCTCATAATCAGAGTTTTGGAGAAGTTTACCCCACCCTGAAAAGGCAATAGATCAGTTTGTTGGCCTATTTAATTTTGCTGCATTTCATTGTTTTAAAGAATGGGACTGGAGTTAAAAAAGATACTTAGGTATGTATTAATCTTAAAAGGATTAGTCGTTTGCCTTCACATCAGAATTAGTTGTTTGTTGGTTTTTTTAGAATCTCTTTTATTTCACAAAAAATTTTATGCTTTAACTCCTTACTTCTCAGTTCAACAATTTGATTCCAGAACTTATTATTTTCCCAGCAGGAATGTAAATATTTTTCCTTAAGTTGCTTAGTGAAATCATGAGGAAGGAAAACCTGGAGACTTAACAACAAACACATTAGTAAATTAAAGCACTCTGAATTCCCCCCAATAATTTAACAAAATTTTTTTTGCACACAATGTTGGAAAAGTTATTAGCACTCCTGATTTGATGTATCAGCAACTGCGGGGAAGCATGCTGACTCTAGTCAGTGTACACACTCTGGGCTAAAACAGCACATTACTGTTAAAATATAGACCATATCTCTGAACCGACTCTCCTTGGACAAGCTGCAGACCAAACTGACCAGATTGTGCTTTTCCAAGCCCTTTACAACTCTCATTTCCCGACAGCATCTCTACACTTACAGTAGGTACAATGGGCATATCAGTCAGCTGAAAGGGTCTTACCAGTTGTGGGCCTCTTGAGCTCAGTCTGTTTAATGATGCCACCTTATCCATGCTATCTCCTATTGCCTTTTTTTTTTTTTTTTTTTTTTTTTTTTTTTGTGAAAGAGATGTCAAGTTTGTTGCACTTCATCTTATTGAATGTGGATTATTACAGATTTTTGGAGAACTGTAAAACTATCTACTGAATTGCTTTAATGACATACAACTGACTTTTCCTAGGCCCTGTAAACTTCTCTCAACTGGACTTTATATCTTAGAATATATTGTTTTGACTCAACTGAAAAGTATGTTGAAGTAATAAATTCAGCCCATAGATAGCATTTCATTATATTTAGCAATACTAAAAGGTTTTCAAAGCTATTTCATAGCAGTGAAAGACTCTTAATAGGAGCCAATGAAAAGCTTATTCCAGAAGACAGATTTTCAAAGATCTGGAGAGATACTACCTAGACTACTATGTTCAAATCTGTGTTCCTCAGCAAAGGAAAGACATGGATATGCGGCAGTGAATCCAGAGGAGAGCCACAAAATGATAAGAGGGATGGAGCACCTCTCCTATGGAGAAAGGCTGAGAGAGCTGGGATTGTTCAGCCTGGAGAGGAGAAGGCTCTAGGAGCATTTTGTAGTGCCCTAAAGAGGGCTTATAAGAAAGATGGGAACAAACTTTTTAAGCAGGACCTTTTACAATAAGTAATGGCTTTAGAGTAAAGAAGGGTAGATTTAGACTAGATATAAGGAAGAAATTTTTTACAATAGTGTGGTGAACCATTCAAACAGGTTGCCCAAAAATGTGGTAGATGTACCATGGCCAGAAATATTCAAGGTCAGGTGGAATAGGGCTCTGAGCAACCTGATTTACTTGAAGACATCCCTGCTCATTGGAGGAAAGGTTGGACTAAAGGTCTTTGGAGGTCCCTTCCAATCCAAACTATTTTATTCAAAATACTCTATGATGTTTGGGACATGTACTTAGAGCAATTTCTAGATAAGATTCTTCTAAGACATAAATCTAATTTACAGTTTATTAATTCAATTCTTCCATAAACATATGCTGTATTTCATATCTTTGCAGAAGTTTAATTTTTAGAAAAGTTTATATGTATTTAAGACACATTTATTGATACCAAAATTACAGGGTAAAATTTCTGTTTGTCACTGGAGATAAGATTGGTACATGTCTGAATTGAGATCAAAATGTAATTATTGCCTTAGATGCACAGAAAAAAAAATAAAAATAAATTTAGATTCAGCTGAGGAGAGGATTTTGAGTTCATTGGATTAGTAAAAATGGCAACAACAGACTATATCAGGAACTATTTGGAAAAGAACAAATCAGAAACAGAACATAATTCGCATGGGTAAATACATGGTGAGCCTACATCATTCATTCATTATGTAGTTCTCATCCCTCCTGGTAATTAGAAAATAACAAATTAGCCAAATCAAGAAGAGAAAGAGAGGATACTTAGCTACACGAAACAACATTCATTAATATGTAATAGACTGGGATTTTTAGCTTGGAAAAAGAAGACACATAAGATAAAAGTCTACAAAATCATGAGCTGAATGCAAGAGGTAAAGAGAGAACAATTATCATACAGAGATATAATATTTGACCTTCCTTCTAGCACAAGTACTTGTGAGTAACTTGTGAGTAAAATTATCAGGCAAAACATTCAAACTGAAGCAAGAGAGAAATAACTTTAATAACACAGTAATGGTAGAACTCACTTCATCAGCAGACCTTGGAAGACAAAAGCATAAACGAGATTAAAAGATGGAAAACAGGTCCATTCATGACTATTAAGCTTTCTGGTCTGCATATAATCTCTGGTTTAGGAAGTCCCTAAATCACTGACTGCCAAAAGCTGGGAATATATAACCAGAGAAAGGATTACCCTAGATACACCTGGTGTTTTCTACTCTTTCTCTAATCAGCTGCTATTTGCTTTTACCAGAGACGGGTTGCTGTGCTGGCTGAACTTTTGGTCTCATCTGATATGGCAGGTCTTGTATATCTTAGTCTCATGGCCCTAAATGTTGACATATGAATTAATTCTACTCATTTAACCTGCTCTTAAACTTAAACAAGAGCACTAAAATAGCTCATGTTCCTGCATAATAAAAATTCTAGTTCTCACAGAACTTCAGCCTAGTGTTCAAGCATTGTCCTTCCAGGAATACCAGGCCAATGGTCAAAGTCAGTGTCCATATGGGTGTACAAGTTACCAAAATTTAAATCCTGAATTATGAAAACCAATTGGAAAAAACCCAAACAAAACAAGAAAATAAACAAAAAGTTGGTCTTGCTTTGTTCTTCACAAGCAAAAGTTCTTGGTGTAAATGGCCCTTCAACAGCTAGCCTGAGGTCTAGGCCCAGCTGTGAAAGAAGCTGCTTGCAGATAGCACTAATTTGCCTCAATTGAATCCAAGTTTTCTAACCTTTGTTGGTTTTAATTTTTTTTCATATGCAAACATGCTATTTTAAAACATCTGCTATATAAACTTTATAGCATCTACTTTTAAGAGGTTATTCTGCAATGTGCTGTTAAAACAACAACAACAACAAAAAAAAAAAAGAAAGGGAAACAGTGTTCCCATTAAAATATTACCAGCCGTTCTGGTCAGACTTAATGTGTTCTCACCCATAAGGCGAGCAGCAGATTTGAGGTGTTCAATATTGATCTAAAGGCATGGCTCTGTAGTCTTGGCAATAGCCATTTACTTCTTGCTATGTTGGTTTAAGTTGAGCTATAATCTTTTGAGGTAATTCTAATTTATGTAAACCAGCTTAAAAGTCTTATAGATTTTCACTTCCAATTTAACACTGGTTTGTTTAAATCTTAGAGTTGGTTAATAGTATTGAGACAAAATATTCCCCCATCAGAATATATATGTTTTGGGTTTTGTTCATCAAGATTAAAATTACTTTCTAACTTAATAAATTTCTAACAGACTGTGTGCATGTCAATGTTATCTGTCGTCTCTTAACATTAATTGCCAACCCACAGGTGGGCTGAGAAGCATTCAGTACCCCTATGATTGGCAGTCTTGAAGGCTGAAGCTTTGCAGCTTGCAAGAGGACACCTTAACACTTAACCAGCAGAGGTAAGGTGGATGAAGTTTCCATGAGTGTTAAGGCTCCATTTATAGCCCAAGTAATAAGCTGCAGTAGAGCCAGGGATCTGTTCTGTGTCTGTGTTTTTCAGTTTTCCTTCTGTCTTTGAATTTTTTTTCCCAAAGCTATTTCTGACTCTTCAATTTTACCTTCAGGTATCTTTGCAGCATTTGTCTTGACCATTAACAAACAGATTGCACTTAATTGCTTTGTCATGAGTGGTTGTCTAACACTTTCTCCCTAATGTTTAACTTTCTGCAGGAGTTTTCCCTCAAGACACTACTGAAGCTTGCTGACTCTATCCAAAACACTGTGCAGCTGTAGTCTGCAGGAACTCCGCTCAACTGAGGAAGAAGAGCTGTTGTTACATTGGGGGTTGAGATGCTGGAAGTCACTCAGGTAGTTGGCAAAGACCAACATTTCTGAAGGATACTGTTTAATGATGTGTTCCTTACACCAGGCTTCAAAGACTTTTTTTATGCAATTGTGAACAGTGGGCTCTCAAAACAAAAGACACACCTTCCACATCAACTCAAAGCTCCTGCAGTTAAGTACCCAAGTGATTAAAACGGAATTAAAAATAAGCAAAATACACATATGGAGGCTGACAAGTGCTAAGATGTATCAAAATAACAGCCTCTCATGAATATACTAGAAAAGTAATCACATTTGGTTTTCAAGAACATTTATGCTGATGAAGATCCTTCTATACATCCTTCTATACATGTATAACTACATCTGTAGGCTTGTTTAAATATGCATTTATAGCACCTGTTTTCCATGTTCCTTGGCTGTTACTTTTTTTTTTTTTCTTACAGGGAAGCACAAGGAGCTGACAACTTTCAAATGCACTGAAGTTTAGAATAAAGTTGCTAAAAATGAATAAATGACATGGTTGCATAAAAAATACTAGGACAAGCTGTTGGTCTTTCTCACACAACAGAGGCAATCAGTTCTCAAGCTGCTAAAATAAATGAAAATTTCAGCCAGCTGTCAGGCTATTAAACCGATTTTGACAGAATCAGGGATCAGGATAGCCACATAAGCAGAAGTCCAAGTGATTACCTAGTCCCAGATGTCTATAAACTTCATCTGCAGTTTGTGTCAGGCTAAGAGTCAGAAAGTATTTGTCTGGCCTCTGCAGAAATGGCAGCAGGAAGAGACAAAGACTGCTTGGTGTGGTGTAAACAGTCAGTGTTGTTAAACAAAACACAAAATAGGTATTTCTGTGCTTCCTAAGGTGGGATACTGAAGATGATACAGACATGATCTAGGGGTGTGATGAAAAATAAGAAAGAGGGCTTTTTAAAATCCTGTGGAATTGGCATTCTTATATTCAGCCTATTGCTCAATATAATTCTTTGTCAAGTTTTAAAGCATTGTTTGTTATACTCTGTGTTTGTATTAAAGTGACCTTTGACCTGGAAATGATCAAGTCATCATCACATATGTTTGACTCATACAGAATTAGCTCTTGACTGGACAGAGACCTTTAATATTTAAATATGTCTTTATCATGGAAAGACCATAGCAAGAAAGTTACTGAATCCATTACGTTTAATTTGCATTGGAAAAATTAGCAACCAAAACTTGAAAAAACCACACAATTCTCTTTGTTAGTATTTTTCCAGTCTCAACCTCTTTTGTGTCAGAGAACTTTTGAAATACATTGTAAATTAATGGGGCTACAATAGCAAGAGGGAAAATGTGGCAGTTAGCAGCAGCTTAGGGAACCTGTCTCTGTCTTTTTTTAAAGCATGTTTCTACCTTGTACATTTACGAACATGTATATTAGAATCAAAGTATAACACTATAAAATAGTTTTCTGACTGCAGCAAGCACCTACATGACAAAGGGAGGGATGTGCAGTTCATTGAAATTCCAATACTTGCTGAGCCTGGAAGTTAATGTCAAAACTGTAAATGTTAGAGTAGTTTTCTAAGCAGAAAGAACAGATACTGTAATCAATTAATATCACAAGAACAGGACATACTGGTTTTAGTTGTATGATGGTTCCCTCGATTTTACAGATCTTTACACTCTGATGGGCAAACCACAACAAATTTTTGAGTCTCTGGTAAGCAGAACTTGCCTGGTAAAGCTTGTTTCAGTAAAGCTTTTGCTTTAAAATATTTGGAGCTGTTTAGATATATGGCATCAATCCAACATAAGATAGACAATAAATGGGACACTGACTAAGTAACTTAACAGTTCAGAAATATACTTTTTCACAGGTTTTACAATAGGATCTGTTGATTTTGAGGTTTTTTGATTAATGGTCATCCAGAAAAAGGAGGGAAATCAACAGCTTTTGTGAGAAAGCAATGTGAAAATCTCTGCAGTGTCAGTGGGCCTATAAACCACTTCTCTCTCATTGCAGTGAGAATCTAAACAATCTCCCCCTAGCTCCAGAATCTCTGGCTGAACTCCCTGACACTAAATAGTTCTTCAGTGACATGAATAAAGTAAAATGGAAAGTGCTTGATTGGAGGCTGAGATGCCTCCAGGAATACAGAGAGTAAGCAGGATCTTTACTAACTCAGTTCTTGCTGAGGTTGAAAATCTTCATCTTTACCTCCGGGTAAAAAGAGACAAAGTATTTTATTTGTCCAAACAACTTTAATTTCATCCAGATTTTGCAACACTGTTCCGAAAACAGTTCAGCAAAGGCAAACGATGCTTCCAAGTGAGTTTTAATTCCTTCAACCCAATCTCACCCTTCCTCTTGCATACCCCAAACCTACTGCAGCAGTTTATAGACTGGCAGGGAATGAAATTAATATGCGACTGGACTCAATTTCAAGGTTGCTTCTTCAGAGTATCAACGTACTGCAACTTGATGGGATGAGTCCCATGACTACAGTGCGGCTATCGATGGCTAAAGCCTATTCAGAAAGGACAGGTGAGGAAGAAGAGATGTTGCCCTCTACATCAAGAAATGGATGGAGTGTGAAGAGCTGTCTCTGAAGAACAGCCACAAACAGATTGAAAGTTTATGGACAAGAATTGGAGATGAAGGCAACACAGGGAACCTTGTGGTTGGTGGCCACTACAGGCCACCTGATCAAGGGCAGCCTATCAACAAAGTCTGACATAGTGAGATCGAGTGTACCCTTAACAAGTTTGCCGATGACACCAAGCTGGGTGGTGCAGTTGACAAGCCTGAGGGACAGGATGCCATTCGGAGGGATCTGGACAGGCTGGAGAAGTGGGCCCCTGCGAATCTCAGGTTCAACAAGACCAAGTGCAGGGTGCTGCACCTGGGTTGCGGCAATTCCCAGTATCAGTGCAGGGTAGGGGACAAAGAAATTTAGAGCAGACCTACCAAGAAGGACTTGGGGATAGCGGTGGATGAAAAGCTGGGTATGAACTGGCAATATGCACTCACAGCCCAGAAAGCTAACTGTATCCTGGGCTGCATCAAAAGAAGCATGGCCAACAGGTCAAGGGAGGTGATTCTGTCCCTCCGCTCTGTAGAGACCCCACCTGCAGTATTGTGTCCAGCTCTGGAGCCCTCAGCACAAAAAACACATTGACCCGTGGAAGCGAGTCCAGACCCACAAAAATGATAAGAGGGATGGAACACCTCTCCTGTGAGGACAGGCGGAAAGAGTTGAGGTTGTTCAACCTGGAGAAGAGAAGGCTCCCAGGAGACTGGTCTTTCAATACTTAAAGCGGGCCCATAGGAAAGATGGGGAGGGACTCATTAGCAGGACTTGTTGTGATAGAACAAGGGGTAATGGCTTTAAACTAAAACTGGGAAGGTTTAGGCTAGATGTATGGAAGAATTTTTTTTGCAATGAGGGTGGTGAAATACTGGACCAGGTTGTGCAGAGAGGTGGTAGATATGCAATCCCCGGAAACAATTAAGGTCAGCTTGGATGGGACTCTGAGAAACCTCATCTATTTGAGGATGTCCCTGCTCATTGCAGGGGAGGTTGGATTAGATAATCTTTAAAGGCCCCTTGCAGCCCAAACTATTCTATGAGTCTGACTGCTGCATGCCTGGCAACTCCAGGTGGATGAACTATAGTGGTTCTTGCTAATGGTAGTTTATTGCTTCTTTAATGCTGTACATCACTCTGGCAGCTCTGGACCTGGTTTTGGAGTCTTACAGTGAACAGAAACATCAAAGAAAGACAATAATTTTAAAATTCTTCTTTTTTTAACTCTCTTACCTGCTTGCACTCTCTTAGTCTAGGATGTCTGGAAGTCTGGCTTCTTCTGCCAGTAAACATTATGAGGTTAAGCTAATTTGAGGGATTAGGCTTGTCTCCCTGAGTGCATTGTGTTGGGAACATAGCATCCCAGAGTAAGTAAAGGAGTACCTCCATAACCAAAATATGGTGAAAAATACCATATATAAAATTTAAATTGTCTTGTACTAGTCTTCTTGCCACTTTTGATCTGACTTTATGCAGATAATGTTCTGCTTGTATCTTATAGCATGTCCTAAATTATACCAGGAAATCCTGAATCAATCAGACATAAAGATTACCCTCTCATAGAGATTCCCAGTCACTTCAGCTCTTGATACATTTTTCTTTACTACACTTGGTTTAGTTTCTCTAGGATAGAAGGGACTTTTGCTTTAAGAACAGTGCTCCAACAGATTTTACAGGAACACATTATAAATGCAGTATAATTTATTGAGGCAGACAAAAATAGACTCTAAATTGAGAAGCTTTTCTGACCACTGTACATCCCTCTAGCATAAAGGGTGGAACATTTGATGGCACATTCTGCCCTCTGTGCAGTATGCAAGTTTCCTATGAACTCAGAGTAAAACAGCATGGGATTGGTACTTGGAAATCAGATCATGCTGGCTTGAACAAGGTCTTAAGGGAATGCTTAGCTTTGGGCATTCAGTTAAAATCTGTCTGGACCCAATTATATACTCAACGCTTTGCTGAATCAGGTTCACAATGAAATGCAGAGAGTGTATTCCTCTTTTTGCTGCTTTGTCAGAGAAGTCTGAGAGAAGGTATTTTAACAGTTCAGTGGAAAACTAGTTAATGTTTATAGTTGCTAATATTTCTTTCAGACTTCTGAATAACAAAGTCCTGTGATTTGTGAAAACTTGTAAAGAAATCAAAATATTTCCTCTTTTGAACACAGAATATAGAATAAATTTTGATTTTTTAATATATTGGAAAATGATTTAAAAGTTATTTGAACTTTTATTTCTTTCATTTTTACCATAGTACATAGGGAATGGTGTTCAATTGTTAGATTGACCACCAAACTGCTTGTTGAACAGGAAATATATTTGCCATGTTACTTTGTCTTCTTTCTGATGAAAAATAGTCAGTTCTATATGTGGAAAGAAATATGTTTTGTCTTTGCAATTTTAGTTATCCTGCAGTTTCAAAGGCTGAGTCAATTTGGTGCAATTCCAACCCAAATGGTCTAACTCCAATGGATTTTATTTGCAGTTTCTGTTGTTTTTTTACTCTAGCATGGGGAATAAAATACTGAAGTAGTCTGCAGATCTTAAGAGCTAGCACTGAAACAAAGTTATTTGTGATTAAAAAATGAGGTTTGAGGTTTTTAATAAGATCTTTTTAAGAGTGTACTGCAAGAGTTTACTGCAAGACTCAACTAGGGGAGATTGCAATGGCTGAGGGCACAAGACCTCATCCTGACACATGTTCCTGGCCTGACCTCAGACATGCCTCATCACCCCACACGTGCCTGATGGTCTGGGCTCTGGCATAACTCCACTGCCCTCCCTCCATGTCCCTAATTGGTGTTTGAAAGAAGCCATTAATCTCATTTACATCAGGTCACTGACAGGCCTTGCTCCAAAGGAGGTTGTCACCATTTCACAGTCTGTTTCTAAACTATTACTTCCCCACGCCACTGGCTTTCAATCTCTGCCAAAGAAACACTATCAGTTGTATCATGCCACTGATTTTGCTGAGGACAGACCCTGTGCTCTTAACTTTCTGTATCCCTCACCTGATTTTTATACCTGATTTTTATATGCTGTCTGTGGCCCCTCAACCCATGTGTAATCTGACAGCAGCAAGTGCAGGCAATACGCCTATTTAAGTTCCTTTTGAAAACTTGAGAAAGTAAAGTGTTTATAACTTTCTTCATTCAGATGAATTGCTGTAAAATTAATAGCTGGTGGCAGAGCTAAAAACAAGTGCACTTTTTTAAATGGGCGTGTCCCATCTTGACATTATTCATTTCTATGGTTTATTGCATTTTGTCTGCGAGATAACCACTTTTATTAAGACACAATGGCAGTAAGGTGGTGTTATTTTTACTCTTTTTAATTTTTTTTTCTTTCAGATCTTCCTGACAACTTACAGAGAGTTTGTTGCTCTTTAACCAACAAGTATCTATATATATATCTCCATATATACACACATATATACATATATATGAATTTGCAATAAGAAACAGTTTTCATATTGCCAAACAATATCCATAGTAAAAAAAATAAAGGAAAGCTTCACAAAGTTCTATAGTTTCACCCTCAGTAGTAACTTTACATAAATGTGATTTTATAGCCTTTATGAAGCCATGTGAGAGGTGAGGTGCTTTCTCCTCTGCCTGTGTGAGCGCTGGCATGGGGATGGGTGGGAGTATTAAACTGAACAGTGCTCCTAGCTAAGAGAAAAAGTGATGTGAGAAAGGACAGCAGAATACAAAATGGAATGTGTTTTGGCTCTTTTTCTCTACTACCACTTGTTCTGAGGAAAGTGTGAAGAAAAAGACCAAAACAAATCCTGAAAGGTACTCAGCATCTTAAGTTCACTGAAATACTCACTTTAACAGAATTAATATTTATCCCATCCCATGTCAGAGCTGGGGGGAGCTTCTCCCATTGCAGTTCATTTCTAAACCTGTTCCCGGGGTGGCGGGAATCTTGTTTGGCCACCATGACCTATTCCACTGTAAGTCACGTGGGGCAGGATCTATCTCAGAAGATACAATTGAGTCACAGTTTTTCCTCACTAGTATTTTATTTTTCATAAACGTTACAGCATATCAGGGCCCTCTAATTTACACATGCTTCTTTTTCTTCATAGACTGATAACTAGATATTAGCCTGACCGTCTTTATATTAACTTTCTCTCACCATTACACCATAAGACTATAGAGGAACCAGTTCTTTATATGATGAATAGGTATAGAAATAATAGAACTACAAAGGAGACTAAGATGTTTTGGCTTATTTGTATTTCTCCAGATAATCCTATAAAATCTTAATACAAACTTTCTCATATTCAGGACAGCAATAACATCCATTCCAGAGGACCTTCCTTTTCATTTTCAGATTCAATTAGGTGGTTCACTGACTCATGAAGTATGCATGTCTAAATGTTGCATTTTGATTTTGACCTATCTTCATTTATGTTAAATGATAAATATAAAACAATCAGAATACAATACAAAGATTCAAAATAAAAACAAACAAAAAACAAACAAAAATATTTAGATAATATTGGAACTATAAAGAGAAATGAAACATGGAACTAATGAAGTTTTTTCCTGTTATCTTTGGTGAAAAAAATATTTTATTTGTCTGAATTGCTATGCATGCTCTTAACCATAGGATTTAAAAATCTTTAAAAAACAGATAATCTGTCAACATATTTCTGTTCTATTTTTGGTACTTCTATTGACTTTTCCTGTAGTATATTAACACTATTAGTTAAGTTATTCACTACGTGATCTAAGATTTGTCATAAGTGATTTTCTCTCATTCTCTGCATTTCTTTGCTCAAGATATTCTTTTTCATAAATAGATGCACACAGGTGTAACCTCCAAACCACAAGAAATAGATGTTAAAGGTTCAAAGAAAACTAAACAGCAGAGTGCTTTGGATAGCACCTCAACATTGTTGTTCTTTTGTTCCTTAAACTCTAAAGTAGGCAGATTTCCTAACTGTGATGGTCCTGCTTACCATGACATTATGTTTATTGAAATTAATCTCAAACTTAAGGCTATGCTGAAAATTTTTTGTCAGTTTTGGTATTCACTATTTTATTCTGGTTTACAAAATATCTTCTCAGATTGCCTGTGCCTGCTGAAGGCTGTTTCAACCTAAAATGTAGAATATTGCCTCATTTATCTGGTTGGTGAAGATCTCTAACATATGTCTGAGGTTACCACCTAACTCTAAAACCATGCATAGACCTTTTTATTTAAAATATGATTTATTATTAGTCTTATTCTGACTTTTTTTTTAATGCTGGAGATACAATGTCAAAGCCAAATATAAGCCAGAAAAAGTTCCTTGTGGATGTAGACATATATAGGAAATTAGTGGGAAATGGCAGGAAACAAATGAAAGGAAAATAAATGACAGCAGCTTCTTAACCTTGTTTTTTTGTTAAAGGCAGAAGAGCATGCTTAGATTAACACATGTAAAGAACAGTCTGCATAGGGAGTAGAAGTAGGGCTGTTCTAACAGCAGAAGACACTGTGATTTTATAAAGGAATACAACAGGATTTGGTGAATTGAACACACTGACCAGATACAATATATTATTAGTGAAAATGTCATTCATTTTTTTATATGCTGCAAACTTCTTAGTTAGGAACTGTCCTGGTTTGGCCGCAGATGGGAACAAAGGACCACGTGGCAG
>BJBW01005042.1:86621-109343 GCA_004320125.1 Scolopax mira
CTAATCTAAATCTGTTCTTCTCCAGTTTAAACCCATTAGTCCTTGTTCTGTCATTGCCGGCCTTTGTGAACAGACTGTCTCCAGCCTTCCTGTAGGTCCTCCTCAGGTACTGGAAGGCTGCTATTAGGTCTTCCCAGAGCCTCCTCTTCTCCAAGCTGAACAACCCCAGCTCCCTCAGCCTGTCCTTGTAGCAGAGGTGCTCCAACCCCTAATAATTTTTGTGGCCCTCCTCTGTACCCGTTCCATCCATATTTAAGCATGCACTAATAATCAATCACTGATATTTGCAGGAAATAGTGGGCTGCATTAGAAAAAGTGGGTTTATTTCTATTTACATGCAAGATGTATAGAGAAAGTCTTCCACAACAGTACTGTAGTCCATAAACAAAGAATTCCATGTAACTAGTCTTACTTATTTTAATGTCAGACATCTATGTTAAGCAAGTCATAGAGGTTCCAAGATAGAGGATGAGAATCACAGAATTGCCTAGGTTGGAAGAGAGCTTTCAGATCATCTAGGCCAGCCATCACCCTATAACTGACAAAAAGCATCACTAAGCAGTATCTCTAAGTACTATGTCTACCTGGCTTTTAAATACTGCCAGGGATCATGACTCAACCACCTCAAACAGCCAGTTTCAATGCTTAATAACACTTTCAGTGTAAAATTCTTTCCTAACCTATCCAATATAAACCTCCCCTGAAGCAACTTGAGGCCATTTCCTCATCCTATCACTTGTTACTTGGAAGAAGAAACCAATCCCCACCTCTCTACCACCTCCTTTATGGTAATTGTAAGGAGCAAAAAATGTGTCCTCTCTGCCTCCTTTTCTCTAGGCTAAACAATCCCAGTTCCCTCAGTCTCTTCTCATAAGACTTGATCTTCAGACCCTTCATCATCTTTGTTGTCCTTCTCAGGACCTGCTCCAAAACCTCAATTTTCTTTCTTGTAGTGAGGGGCCCAAAAGTGGAGACAGTACTCAAGGTGGGGCCTCAACAGTGCTGAGGCCAAAGGGATAGCCACTTCCCTAGTCCTAGGTCCTTCCCTACTCACCACACTGTTCCTGATGCAGGCCAGGATGCTGTTGGCCTTCTTGGCCACCTGGGCACACTGCTGGCTTGTATTCAGCGAGTAGTTGACCGATAGCCCTATGTTCTTTTCTGCCAGGCAGCTCTCTAGTTACTCTTCCCCAAGTTTGTAACTCTATATGGTGTTTTTGTGACCTATAAAACAGTTTTCTATGACTGCTGTAACTAAACTATCAGTATAATGTGATGATAAGGTGATTACTATTGCAATAATTGTCACTATTGCTATTAATAGCATTATAAGCCCAGTACAAAGGATCAAGATATCCACTAATACGGTGGAATACGTACAATGCATTTACAATGCTAAGAGAAAAATGAGAGAGAAAGAATATAAACAACTATAAGTTAGGCGTTGGTTCTTCCCAGTTGTAGTTTTTATCTGGATTTAACTCTGCTTTTCTAGATATCTTCATGTGAAGAGCTATTGCAGCTTCTCAACACCTCTAGCTGGAAGAGAACATGGGGTTACAACCTCCAATGTCTTTCCTGCCTTCTACCAGATGTTATTCAAGAATTATACAGATATTATTCAAGAATTCTCTTATTACTAGGAAAGCAGAACCTTTCTGAGAAGCTACTGCCCATAATAAGTGCTTTATTCCTTTTAGTAAGTGCAGTGAATTTTTAAAGCTACTTTAAGTCCTGCTTAAAGTCATATTATCAGCCTTTCACACAAGGGGAGAAGATAATCACCTCTCTCTGTAACAGCAGTTGTTTGTCTAATTCTTGCTATGTGGTGTAGGACACTCCCCAGAATCTAATTTTAACAGAATAGAAGCAAAATAAAAGCCAAAACAAAAAAATCCTTTCTTGGCTTATCAATAAATGTTATTTCCTGTTCTAAAAAAACCACGTGTCAGAATGCGTTACAAACAGCCTTACTTCTAATTTTCTACATTCCTGTCCAGCCAAGCCAGACAACTAAAGTTCACTTTTTTTCTTTTTCTGGGTACATAAGTTGTTGACACAAAAATATACTTTGCATAAAGTCAGACAAACCAACACGAACATATATTTCTCTTCCATTGTTTAAACTTCAGTTGTTTGTTATGGCGGTTATTGTTTTAGATAGACTGTTCAAACATATTTTAGAAAAAGGTCTATTTGCCCCAGGTATTTAAAGGCAAATGAAGAAAAAAACCAGTTAGAAGCCCATGTTTTGGTAGGCAAGAGTTAGTTCATCATACCTGTGGATCTTTTTCTAATATATTGAATATGGTAGTTACGTGTTTTGTGTTTGTAATTTTCCCTGTGAATATTATTGCTATACCTTCCATCACCTGCCATTTTCAAAGTTTGACATTTCTCTGTGGCACCCCCTAGCCAGCTGATCATCAACAGTCCAAAGTGCTGATGAGCATATTCACCAAACCTTGACTCAAGCCCCATGAAGATGGAGCTAGGTTTCTTGCTGTAAGGAGCCTGAAAATGAAATTCTCTCTATCACTGATGATAGAGCATGAAGGCAAGACAAGATGTTATTCACCCTTTCTCGTAAAATAGCCTTAGTTGTTTGTGGATTACACAGAGAAGCTCTTCTGCTCTTATGCTTGATTGGACTAAGATCAATTTTCTAAGAAGTAAAAAACATACTAGTCATTAAACAAAAAAGAAAAAGGAACTGAGACAGAACTACAACCTGCCTGATATATAAAAAGCACAGGAAATGGCAATTCAGTAGAAGAATCTGGTTTTCTTTAAGGTTTTAAAAGTGGCATTTGCTTCAGTGATAACAGGTTCAGGACATGTTTGAAGTAAGACTCCAAGCTAAAATGTGATGCGAAAGGAAGCTGCTTTAGGGGAGACTTAGATTAGACATCAGGAAGAAATTCTTTACAGTGAGGGTGGTGAGGCACTGGAACAGGTTGCCCAGGGAAGTTGTGGATGCCCCATCCCTGCAAGTGTTGAAGGCCAGGCTGGATGGGGCTTTGAGCAACCTGCTCTAATGGGAGGTGTCCCTGTCTATGGCAGGGAGCTTGGAACTAGATGATCTTTAAGGTCCCTTCCAACTCTAAACATTCTATGATTCTATGGTTCTATGAAATAAACAAAATGAACCTTTTAAAATATTGAAATTCAAACAAATCCACGTGGGTGATTATATGGTGTTATACCTTTTGATCAACACACAAAATGAGAACTTTTTGGCTTTTAAATATGTACATTCTAAACATATATTTTTTTACAGTGGAAAGCACACTTTCACTGACACAATAAAGCTGACAGCTGGACAATTAGGTTGTGAATTTTGCTTTTATTAGCTATAGCTGAAAGTGACAGCTTTTCCCAAATATAAATAAGAATTCCATTTAATATTTTGAGTCTTTATAGCAGGTCATCTACTGAATCTGTTGTTACAATAGAAAGAAGTTTCTTAATTTAGCTTTGAAGTACTAGAAGCCGCTACTAGAATCTTTACCTTTCTGTTGTACTATAACTTATGTGCATGCAGAGGGTTTTATTTGTACCTGTTTCGCAAATCTTATAGCAAAGGAATCTTCCCAAAATATAGGTGAGAATGAAATCACTTATGAATAATAAAAGTCTCTTCTTTGTTTTGATGTACTTTCTTACTGTAACTCCTATACCTCTCTACCCAACTGACTGTGATGGACAGCTTTTCCCCAGTCCCTCCAAGGTTGTTTTAGGTCTCCTACAGAAATACAGTAATTCCTTTCTTAGTGCAGCCATCAAAGCTTAGTGTATGCTTCTTTTAAGTGTCTTGCTTTTTGCTTGATGTTTTTGTGCCACATTAAATCAAACTGCTTAAATAGGACTGAGATAATGAACTGTTTCTAATCCCAGAAAACAGTGGATCGTCAAGAGCCTTCTTTGGTTTTTTGGAGTGGTTGAAGTTTTTCATGAGTCCTCTCTGGATTTCTCTGATTTGGCTTGGTGTTTTGTTCCTCCACACTGGCTTTCTAAGAATTGCTTTTGATGGTGTGTATCACTGTCTTCTTTCCATGGAAAATGTTGACATTATCTTGAAATCTTAAACCTGCAGATATTTTCTAGTGCTCATTTACTTACTTTATGGGAACCACACAGACCGTATTGCCATCTTTTCTCTGCACTGAATCATTATTTTTCATGACACACTGTGGCTTTTGAATTTATTGCCTGCTTTCATGGAGAGAGGTGCCATAATATAGCACAGAGAATATACTCATGGAAAACCAGGCCTGTAGGAAATAATTGAGCAAGATACACAAACTATAGGTCCCAGTGGAATACTACAATGGCACATAAAAATCCAAGTACTTGCACAGGTGTTTGAAATCTTTGCACCAACAAAACCAATTCCCTTTTGTTTGATTCTACTATGCAAGAAAAAAATTCCAAGCTACTCTGCTATTTATATGATTTAATGAGCATCAGAACTCCTTGACACATTGTTGGCAAGAGACTACATTTTGACTGGTGTTAGTTACCAAGGGATAGGCAAACATTTTCTTTATTTTTTGCATGTTGCTTATGTTATTAACACTTTCATAGTATATGGTCAGACAACCTATCTTTCAGTAATGGGTTACTGGGGAAAAAATGCAGTCTTACTTAATTTTTTTATATTTATCTGTCCTTTCATGTTTACAGTCTCAAAGTGTTTGGGCAGTTCTTTAAATTCATATTAAAAAAAAAAATTAAATAAAATAATAAATAAATCAAACAAAGACAATACAGATATTGTCAGTCTTACACAGCAATATAAAAAAGGCTAAGAAAATGAAACTTTCTGTCTCTGAAGCAAAAAAAAAATTGTGTTAAAAATACATTAATTGAAATCTTTCATGTTTGTACCATTTTTTAGACTAATTAAATTTGTGTTATTCTAATAGGACAATTACTAGTGGCTTAGGCTTTCTTCTTAGTATAGTAATGAAGGTTTTTTTCCTAACTGAAAAACATGTATTTTAGAATAAGACAAAAGAAAAAGTTATGTATAACTTGAAATACACTTTAAAGTTTATCTGATAAATAGTCTTGCAATAGCAATGGAGCCAATGGCAATTTAATGTTCAGATGAGTCAGCTGAATTAAATAATACTGAAATAGCAGGTTTCTAGCGTACATTTCTTATTGCTGTTCATCATTTTATTGAACATCCACTGGAAGCATTGAGATTCTGTAGAGAGAGAATTTTTTTTTAAAGGATAAAAATATATAACAGGGACCATAAAGTGCCAGTTCTCTGGGACAGTGCTATTTGTGAGTAAATATTTTGTGCAGCATTTAGTTTAGTGATACTGTAGTTTAAATTAGGGCCTCGAGGACTACCTAACAAGAATTCATAGGGATCAACTTCCAACATAACTAATTCCCTATTGACATGCTAGAAGAGAAATACCAAATCATGAATATTCTTCTGTAATCAAAGTAAATTAAGGACTTAAAAATGTTTTCATCTGAATTCCACATTTGAAAGCAGATTGGGACGGTTAGGCTGAGCTACAATATTCCAGAGATAATAAGTAAATCAAATTCTGTGGAAGAACACAGGTGTTGTCCTACTTCTAGCTAGTATTAGATATTTCTAATCCAGTGTGCATCTTTAAAAATAGAGTGAGTAACAGCTAATACATTTGCAGAACTAAAAATAATACTATTTTCAAGTATTAGGAGTAAGAGTAATTTTGAGTAGGTTTTTTTGTGTTGTTTTGCCTCCATCATTTCTGAGACATTTAAAATTAATCTTATTACTGTGGTGATTTCACAGACAATCTAGATTAATGTTTGCAATTATTAGACATCAGCATCTCGGAATTGTTAGTTTGGGAGTGTAAACACTTATTCAGATAACCTATACATTTATATTTCTTATTAAGTACCTTTCAAAAAAATCAATATGGCAATTAAGGCAGATGATAGTGTAATCTTTAGTAATTAGTAATTGATCTTCAGTTGCAAGAAAAATACTAACAGGCTTTCCTTTTTATTCAGCTGTAGCTGGACAAACCCTGTGCCAGAAATATGAAAGCCCTGGGCAATATTCAAGGATAATTTTTATTACATCCATTTGAAAAGAAAAAAAAAACAAACAATTTGTAAGTCATAATATATCCAAATACCAGCAAAAGACCTTCTTTAATAGCTGAGTAACTCATGCACAGAAAATTGTTTTCCTCTGCTCCAACAGAAATCATCCACATGCATTTGTTTGAATTTCAATATTTTAAAAGGTTCAATTTATTTATTTAATTGAACTATAGATTCATAGAATTGTTAGAGTTGGAAGGGACCTTAAAGATCATTGAGTTCCAACCCACTGCTATGGACAGGGGCACCTCCCATTAGAGCAGGTTGCTCAAAGCCCCATCCAGCCTGGCCTTCAACACTTGCAGGGATGGGACATCCACAACTTCCCTGGGCAACCTGTTCCAGTGCCTCACCACCCTCACTGTAAAGAATTTCCTCCTAATACCTAATCTAAATTCCAAATTGAAAACGTTATCCCTTGTCCTTTCACTACACTTCCTGACAAAGTGTCCCTCTCTGTCTCTGTTATAGGCTCCCTTTAGATATTGAAAGGGCTCTATAAGGTGTCCCCAAAGCCTTCTCTTCTCCAGGCTGAACAAACCCAGCTCTCTCAGCCTGCCTTCATAGGAGAGGTATTCCATCCCTCTGACCATTTGTGTGGCCATCCACTGGACCCTTTCCAACAGATCCATGTCCTTCCTGTCTTGAGGACTCCAAAGCTGGACACAGTACTCCAAGTGGGGTCCCACAAGTGCAGAGTAGAGGGTAGAATCACCTCCTGTGACCTGCTGGCCACATTTCTCTTGATGCAGTCCAGGTCGCAGTTGGCTTTCTGAGCTGCCAGTGCACACTGCCAGCTCATGTTGAGCTTCTCATCCATGAACACTCCCAAGACCTTCTCCTAAGGACTGCTCTCCAGACATTCTCTACCTGTATTTGTGCCTGGAATTGCCACTTCCCAGGTTCAGGACCCTGCACTTGGCTTGGTTGAACTTCATGTGATTTGCACAAGCTCACCTATCAAGACTGTCCAGGTCCCTCTGGGTGGCATCTCTTCCCTCCAGCATGTCGACCGAGCTGCCTGGTGTCATTGGCAAACTTGCTGAGGGTACACTCTATCCCTCTGTCCGGTCTCCAACAAAGATTAAATAACGCTGGTCCCAGTACCAACCTCTGAGGAACACCACTCGTCACTGGCCACCACTTGGACATTGAGCCATTGACTACAACCCTTTGAGTGCAACCATCCAGTCCACCCACCAAATTCATGACTTTCCAATTTTGAGACCAGTATGTCATGCGGGATAGTGTCAAATGCTTTGCATAAGTCCAGGTAGATGACATCTATTGCTCTGCCCTTGTCCACCAAGTCTGTGGCAGTATTGTAAAAGGCCACCAAATCTGTCAGGCATGATTTGCCCTTGGTGAAGCCATGTTGGCTGTCTCCAATCACCTCCTTATTTTCCATGTACCTCAGCAGAGATTCCAGAAGGATCCTCTCCACGGTTTTGCCAGGCACAGAGGTGAGACTGACTGGCCTATAGTTCCCTGGTTCTTCCTTTTTTCCATTTTTGAATATCAGGGTATGTTCCCCTTTTTCCAATCAGCAGGAACTTCACCAGATTGCCACGATTTCTCAAATAAGATAGAAAGAGGCTTAGCGAATTCATCCGCCAGCTCCCTCAGGACTCATGGACGGATTTCGTCAGGTTCCATGGACTTATGCACTTCAGGTTCCTTAGATGGTCTCAAACCTGATCTTCTCCTTCTGTGAGCAGTTCTTCATTCTCAGAGCTCCTGTTTTTACCTTCCATGACTTGGGCAGTATGGTTAGAGCCCTTGTCAGTGAAGACTGAGGCAAAAAAGTAATTCAGTACTTATCCATATGCTGGGTGGCCAGGTCTCTCATTTCCTTTCGGACAGGGCCCACAATTTCCCTAGTCTTGCCTTTATCCCTGACATATCTATAGAAGTTTTTCTTATTGTCTTTGACATCCCTGGCTAGATTTAGTTCTGCCTGGGGAATCTTTTTTGGGATGCACCTCTCCTCAGCTTGGAGGAGGTGATCCTTGAATACTAACCAGCTTTCTTGGGCCCCTCTCCCCTTCAGTCCTTTTTTCCCATGTTACCCTGCCAATCAGATCTCTTTGCCTTATAGCGTTGCCTGTATTCCAGGGGGAAAAGTATATAGAACCCCTCCAAAAAAGGAACATATATTAAAAAAAAGTCAAGAGAGAACACAAACATTTTTTTCATATTACAAAGCAGAAAACATTGAAATTATTAAAATTAACTTGTTGCAGCTTGCAAACTTAAAAGAGCTCAAGCATTTCTACTTATTATTTCTGTAAGACCTTATATGTATGAAGAAAACCCACTTACATGTAAAAAAATCTTAAAACTTATATGTATTATTCATTGACTGTTGCAGGAAGAGACCAGAGAGTTTAAGCTGCTTAAGTTGGAGGAAAACTGAATGAGGAACCATTCTTAACTATAAATATCTCCTGAAATGAGTAGCAGGGAATGAAGGGAACTATTTAAATGGAAAATTGGTTCTGTTTTGCCTCAAACCAGGACAATACTGATAACATGTTATATACATGTTATACTATAAAAAGTGGGTACCATGTGCATTTACAGGTGTCAGAAGATTAAGAGTCCTGCAGCTGTTGACTGATACTAATGAAGCTTATGCCCTTTTTAAAAAGAGTAGCTAAGGTCATGACCACTGTATCAATAAAAAATTTTATCATAAGCAGTGTAGAAAGATGGCAATGGAGTGGAGCTGATAATGAAAACGCATCCCTTGGCTGAGCCGGTTCTGCGATCTATACGTTCCAAAAGAACAATTACATTTCAGGTAGAATCTTTGGGTTTTTTTTTCATTTTAACACATTTCTGATTCCTCTTCCCCATTAATCTAATGTAGTATTCCTTCATATTATTGATTTTCTACCTAGGACTTAATAAAAATTTTAAAGTTTCTAAATGCTGAAGTGTTTTCATCACTTATTTCTAAAGTTGTGGCATGTGTACCCTGTTACTGTTTGATTATCACAAAAGCTGTCCCAAGGCAGTTTCAATTTACATCACTGTTGAGGTTCCAAGTTTTGTTTTCACTCCGCTATGGTTAAAAAGAAAAAAAAAATTAAATTCATTCTCTGTTCAGACAGACACTTTTAGGTTTTGTGATTTTCTTTTTGTCCCTCAAACAAGAGAAATGAAAAGCACAATCTTCAGAAATCTTCTAGTTCAAAATGGGATTTAAATCAATATATGGTCACAAAAGATTCTGGCTCCAATAGTGATATAAATCAACATATATCTGTTGCTGGCCTAACACTAAGAGGCTATACTGCTCACATAAACTGTGATACATAACAACTAAATCCAGTATGTAATGCCATATGATTTTCCCCACATATAGTAACCTTAGGCTTTTAGAAAATGTGGCATTAACTATTCTTTCAATGTGGAATGCCTGTCCTTACTGAAACATTAATTTTATTATTCTAACATATGCTTTTCATTGAAGCAATGACAAAAGCTGTACATTTGACTAATCTTTTTTAAAGTTTAATATTAATGAGAAATTTTACTTTAAGTCAATAATTTCACACTTTCTGTATGTTGTACACAGCTATAATTTGACTTTTATATTAGCAGTCTCCACCAGTACAGGATTAATAACAAAAGGTAATTTAATAAAAATCCTCTCTTCTGTTTTCTAGTAGAGCAACGGCTGATTTTCTGTATCTTTTGGATGTTTATAATTATTTCTATTCTTCCATGACTTTCTATTTTCTGCAGTACTGGCATGAGGTATTATAATAATGAACAATTCAGCTACTGCTGTTGTCTCTTCATTTCTGTCTGCTACTGTATACAAGTCCTTTCTCTTGCTGTGAAACAGTTCTTTTCTTGACTTTCTTCTGCAAGTACCTTTCTCTGTTCCATCACCTTTCTGTCACTGGTTCAGTGCAGGTTGAAGTGTGTTAGCTAAAAGGACTACCTTATCTAATAGATATTACTGGGCATTTTTTTTTCTTTTTTTCAATGATTTAACTCTGATGTGGGTGAGAGTAGAATTAGGTTAATTTCAGTGCATTTCTGGCTAAACCACACCCTGAAAATTAGCTTTTCAATGAAAATACAAACAGTTTTGCAAATAAAAAAAAGAAAAAGAGGGAATTCAGTGCAAGAGGCAAGTCATATTAATGTATTACTGCAGACTATAATTTAAACATAGGGGAAAACATGTGACTGTAAAACTCCTATCTGATAGCTCAGAGCGGCGAGATCTTACCAATTCTTGTAGAGCTTACCTACTGCTGCATATGCTGAATAGCATCATCCAGCTCTTTTTTATCAGACAAATATAATGTTTTCTAAGACTATTAGCTGAAATCGTGTCCTGAACATTTACTCCTTCCACCACAACAACGAGTCAGAGAGAGTTTTATTAACAGTAAAAGTAGCTATAGCAGGTATGAAAAATCTCCCTTAATCTTACACAGATCAAAAAGAAATTGTTTATGCATTTATATATTTAGGTATTCATAGTTGATGACTACCTCATCAAGTGAACTATTTCCTGTGAGTGAGCACAGGAAAGGCAAGCCTTCATTATTGTGATTTATTTCTGGAAAATGTAATGTGACAAGGCTTGTTTATTTTAGCACATCTGTTCTTCCTTACTGTACAGTCAAATATATCCTCCAGTTAGACTTGTCTTTGAAGTTGTGTGATAGACATGAATGTCACTTCAATGGCAATGTATTTTTGCAATGTAAATTTTTAAGTTCACCAAAAGAATGATGCTTTGTTACAGACTATCAGAAAATTGTATGTGCACTGCGTATTTGGCATTTTGATGCATAACACATATTCAAGCATCATCAGCTAACAGATTTCAAATACTTGACACATTTTCTAAGGTAGTAAATATATACACAAGTCTCTATCTAAAATAAATTCAGATGTGGTTTTGATCATCCCTGAATGAATACTGAAGTTATATGTTGAGAACCAAGCAGTTAGTTCAATAGTTTAAATTGCTGTCTCATGTTTGACTAGTCACAATCTAACCTCTGTGGGTAAAGTAGTGAACCCCAACAGAAATCCGGATTCAGATCACTACAATATGAATTGGGTTTAAGTTAAAAAAACCCCAACTGACAACTGACTAAACAAGAGATTCTCTTCTTTCTGCAAATCACCCTTTTGAAGGCAAGTGACAGATCTCTATTTACATAGATATAGATGTATAAATCATTACATCAGTCATTATGGAGTAACTACAAGATGTATTTGGCCAAACCATGCAAAATAGTGCATAAGTAACTGAATAGATGGAAAGACAGAAGAGTGCAAAATTACGTGTCACAGAAATTTCATCAAAAGGCTAGACTATACAGCCCTTTACATAGCAACTTTTTTATGCCAAACCACTCATTGGTTATTCTATAGGAATATGTAATCTTGTTACTTCTCTCCTTTCCAAGCTGTTAATGAATGACTTACAAAACTTTATAAAGGTGATGACAGTAGACTCTGAAAGTGCCCTTTATTGCATAAGCTTCCCTTGTCTCGGAAAGTTCTCAGTTTTCTGATTCTGTGTCCCACCTGTGTATATTGACAGAGACTAATGTTCTGTCATCACCTATTTGTTTTGACTTGGCCTCTCAAGCTTCTCATTGTTTGATTTCAAGGACTAAACAATAAGATCAGAGAGCTGAAATGTATGAAAATAAAGCACTTGTAAAGAGTGCTGTTCCAAACATTATTCTTTCCACTAAATATAATTGCCTCCAGCTGAGTGGGTAAAATCACTAGGTACAGACTGAGACTGTGCTTGCAGATAAGCCATTCCTGACAAATCTAAAACGCAGACTTCAATAAGAGCTGGAGAGAGTTTTGGTACGTATGCATTTTGGTAGTCATAAGCAGTTTTTTTGCAGACAATAATGTACATTGGCTCTTTGAGTTTCTAATGAGATATACATAATGCATTGGTCATAATCTCAGTTTCCTGCCTTGGTGAAAACAGAAAAATGCCATGACCACCAAGAGCCAGCTGTCCTAAATGAAAGTGCAGAAAGCCTGCAGCAACATGTTTGAACCTAAAGGCAGGTCAGTAATGCAAAGGATAGCACTCAGGTGTCTAAATAAAAGCCTTCAGTCCCTCGTCACTTGAACTTGAGAGAGTCCTTGAATTTTCAGTTTTTTCTACAATAGCTATTAATATTACAACAGGTGTTGCGATGAGGCTAGATAATCAGGATGGGAGACAGAGACATTAGAATAGAGAGCTAGCAACTATGGAGATGCGGGAAAAAGCTGGAGGATAGGCTAGGGATCAGGGAGGAGCCACAAACATGTGGGAAGTAGGGGAGACACATGACCACCGTCTTGAGTTCCTACCTTAGTCACTCTCCATGGATGAACAGCCTGTCCACACAAACCAGACCATGTGCAAATTCATGAAGGTCGTCTGCAACTGAACAGAGATGGCACTCATTTTCCCCTGAGATGGCACTTATACTGTTCATTACAGAACAGTAAGCCAAGAGCTGGACCAGACATTAATTAATCTGAAAAAACAGAATTTCTAGCAGGCTCTGCATAGCTAATGGGACACTGTATATAAGTGTCAGCTGACAGGTCTATCCCATAAATTTGATGGTCATCTGTAACACTAATAAAGGATTGATCAATACCTTGACTAGCTCAGCTTCATCACATGCCTCAGGCAAAAGAAATTGGCTGCCTTTGCAGCCACTATTCAAAATTGTCTGGATTCAACAAATGGAGTGTGTCCCACCTGACCTCCCAAATACACATATTCCCTTTTGTGCCTCTTCTGCATTCCTGAATGCTAGGTGAAAAGCATTTTTTTTCTTCTCTTCACAAGAGACTGCAATCATCTCCCTTCACACTCACTCCTCATTTCTGACAAGTGCATCCAAGATACCTGAAAATGAGTCCTTCAATCAGTACCTCTAAGGTACTGCTGGTAGAGGTAGGCAGGTACCTCTAAGACATCAGGTCTCTGGAGATCTCAAACTCCAACAGCAGAACTTTTCAGTCTAGGATATTTCTTGGAAGGCCTGTTATCCTTCTTCATTTTCCAAAATATATACCTCTCAAAATCTACCACTCTCGAAGATCCAGACAAGCAAAATGTGCAGCCAGGAGGAAGAAGCGGGCATTAGTGAAAGTCAAGAGTCACACTGGGGCCTTCACCATTGTGGCAGGGATCATCAACAGGGATAACTAACTTCAAACAGCCCTAAGACCTAGTTTTCACAAATATAAAATGCAGTTATATAAGAGGAGATAGCCCATCAGTCCATTAAGCTCACCAGAGGCAGGAGCTGCTAATTGGGTAGCTATTCATATAGCTAAGAAAGAGGTGACCAATGCATAGACTTCTGAAGGACAAGGCTGATGGGCAATACTAGCAGAAAACAAGGGATATATTCCAAAAACAGAAAAGGCAGGAAAAAGAAATGGTTCAAAATGGATTTTTTTTAAAGGTTCTTTGTGCTCTGCAAATGTCAAGTGTGTAGCATCTATCCTTTGATTCTGATCTAGTGGCAGAAGCTGCCCCCTTCTGTGCCACTACCATTTAAAAAAAAAAAAAGGGCAAAAAGAGGCCAGGTTCACTCCCAGTAGTCTTGCACTGGGGTCACAGCTCCTTTTCTGCCTTGGTAACTTCAACAGGATTTTTAGTCAGTCAAAGCATTGAGGTAGATATTTCTAGGACTTTTAATACAAAAAAACCTCAACCCACTCCGAAAGAGCAAGAAGCCTTTAAACTTAAAAAAAGACTGGAGTACTTGAAATATAAATAGAACATTTCACTTTTTAATCATAGAAATTCCAAGATGACTGTCACATGAAACAGAAATAAGAATGTTTTATAACCAATTCACTGTGTTAATGAGGAATTTTTCCTTCCAGGAGAAATTTCAGTCTGTTTAATAGTTTTCTGTGTGGCACCAAACCCCACAAAATCCCTCTAGTTCCTTGGTAGAAGGTGTGTATCTCTTCTAGAGCATCCCTGGAATGTTCTTTCCTTTTTGCATCCTTGGTTGGTCCCATGGGAGAGAAACTCCCATCTGTACCTCTGCCTACACAGTCCACTTGACTTGTTCGTCTTTAAGAAACATGCACACAAAGGAGGAACTAGTAAATAAAATAGATACTGTTCTCTACTGTCACCATGACCCCTTTGCAGTCAGGGAAAAAAAACGTTGACTGTTGGACAGGAGTTCCCATTAAGACTGTAGAGGACACTGTCTTCTCCAAGGGGCCAGTGCTTCCCTGGCCTGCATCAAGAACAGTGTGGCGAGTAGGACCCAAGAGGTGATTGTCACCCTATACTCGACACTGGTGAGACCCCACCTTGAGTACTGTGCCCAGTTTTGGGCCCCCTACCACAAGAAAGACATTGAGGTGCAGGAGTGGGTCCAGAGAAGGGCAACGAAGCTGGTAAGGGGTCTGGAGCACAAGCTTTATGAGGAGAGGCTGAGGGAGCTGGGGTTGTTCAGTCCGGGGAAGAGGAGACTGAGGGGAGACCTTTTCACTCTCTACAACTACCTGAAAGGAGGCTGTAGAGTGGTGGTTGGTCTCTTCTCCCAGGTCACAGATGATAGGACAAGGGGTAATGGCTTCAAGTTGTGCCAGGGGAGTTTCAGGTTAGATATTAGGAAATATTTCTTTACTGAAAGGGTTGTCAGGCATTGGAAGGAGCTGCCCAGGGAGGTGGTTGAGGCACCATCCCTGGAGGTATTCAAGAGATAAGTTGACGTGGTGCTTGGGGATATGGATTAGTAGTGGATTGATGTTGTTTTGGGTGTGGTGTGTGGTTTGTGTGGTTGTGTTTTGGGGGTTTTTATTTGTTGTTGTGGGTTTGTTTTTTTTTTTTTTTGTTTGGTTGGGCTTTTTTTTTGTTGTTTTTCATTGGTTGGACTAGATGATCTTAAAAGGTCCCTTCCCACCCCTTGGGTGATTCTGTGATTCTGTGATTGTGTGTCTGAGTTTCTTGTCTATCCTGAAGTAGTGTCAGCTGTAGAGCTCTCTCTCTTGTTTCTGCTCTTGCAAGACAAACCAGAGCTTTTGAAGAGATATTGTTTGCACCTCTGAACTAAACAGAGTAAAAACTTCTAAGGCTAAAGGACTACTGAGGAACAGCGTGACGTCCTGTGGTGTGAGCAACTACATGTGAGCTCATTAGATATTTATAGACACTTTTCTGTTCTTCCTAGGTGAACATCCTTTTCCTGTGGCTCTCTGCAGCACAACTGGAGTTGCCAAGTACAATTGTAAAGCACTTATTGTGACATTGGAATTGGTAAATCTGCTCATCAAGCCTCCTACTTCTACTTTCCACTTCTCTCCAATGCCACTTCTGAGAGATGTGGAGTCCTTAGAAGATGCAAATTAAATTATAGCAGCCAGGTTGGTTGGAAAATGTTCATCACAGGCTCCCTTTGAGCTCTGTCTGAGGGGTGGGTGATGCCATAGGGACACAAGAGGTAGCAGGGAGATTAACAGTCCAATTCTGCACAGACAGATGTGTCTCACCTTAATAAGATGTTCATCACCTCAATAAGATGTTAGTTTGGTCTGAACATCATAGTGTTTGATCTGCAAGACTGAAATGTTACTTGGGGACCTATGGCTGTAAGTCTGAATGTATTAAAGGTGAGAGAAACAGGACTACAATAAAAGGCTTCTAAAAAGCTAGGTGTGCCTCTCTATTGCTTTTGATGGGCTCCAAGAATATTCTCTATTTACTGTGGATTAGACAACAGGCTTAAGTACTCAAGAACTTCTTTTCTCATACTAAGAAAAAATAATGAAAACAGAAAGCTAAAAGTAAGAACAAAATATACTTTTCTTTGTAAAAAATATCTGAACAATGCTTGGACAGATCTAGAGAATACATAATTAAAAACTGGAAAAAAATTTAGTAGACTGAATCATTGGGTTAGTATAAAATGCAGTGTGAAATTCAAACTGAATTAAAAAAAATGTTGAGGTCTTGAACATCAAAACCAGGAAAGGCCAAATCTAGGGTACTGTTCTGTAATTTAAATTTTATTTCAAGATAATGATGAAGGCACGAAGGCCTTACCATGTCACCAAATTAATTAAAAAAAAAATACTCTGGGATCATACTAAGTTTAATTAAGACAAACATCAATACAATCAATCCAAGCTTTACAGATGATGCTCAAGTAAGTGAGGAAAAAGCACAAATGACCTGGAGAAAACAATGTAGAGAATAGATAATTCAGAAATCAGTCTCTGGAGAGAGAATATAATAGATCAGTAAAATGTTGTGTTAACGTGTCCAAAAGATTAGTGAGCTAAAGCCACCTGCTGTATGGCAGAACAGTTTGTTTCCTTCCAAAAGATCTCTGCAGAACTCCCTCTGTGTTGTGCAGTGTCCTCTCCCTGCAGAAACCTCAGGCTTTAATATTGATTTTTCCAAGATGTTTTTGTCAGCCTGGCAACAAGGCAAGAATTAGAAAAGTTTTCTCCTCTCCCCTTGGACAGGTTAATGCTTTTCCGCATTTCTTTCATAGCTTTCTCAGCTGTTGATCTAAAAAGTTGACCAACTGACAAATTTTAAAGACATTGAAAATATATTTTCAGGGTGCCGCAAGGGCTATGTCCCATGCCACCACCTTAGACAGGAGCAGGGAAACCAGAAGGCACTGGGGCAGCTGCAGCTCCAGGCACTGGGCATCTCCCTGGGGAAAGGGACAGGCCAAGCTCAGGCTGGGATGTGGGCCCACAGGTGGGCCTGGCTCAGTGGTGCCCACAACTGGGCAAGGCAGGGCTCTGGGGAGCTGGAGACCAGACTAGATATGGCACCACTGGGGCAGGGACTCACATCCTCAAAGGGCTGAGATGGGGTCGTGGTTCATGGGCAGGATTTAGGAAGCACCAGAGGAAAGGGGTCAGGGACAGTTGGTCCTGAAATACCCTCAGGGCCCAGACGTATATATTCATGATAGAAACATTGTAATGTTAGAAGTAACTCTCTTCATACCATTTCCAAGAGCAACTGAATGTAAACACTAGTTTCCCAGGCAATTAAGTCTTCTGTGGGAACTTTACTCTTAATAAGAAGCTTTATAATAGTTTTCAAAAAGCTTCAGCTTCCTGTGGAGTATTGTGTTATCATTCTTAATGCCTGTAGTAAAATCTCAGAACTATCAAAGGTGATTTGCAATTCATTAGTTTTATCACCTCTTCAAAAAGTTGTTTTAGAGATCAAAGAAAGATCTGAAATTCCAAACATCTGAAAAAATTAAACCTAATGCTATGTTAGAAGATAAAGACGGGCTTAGCATAGGACAACTGATGTACATCTTAAATAGCTGACAACCAGGGTCTAAAAGAGGTTGTGATGATAATGAGGTGACAAGGGAAAACTCACCTAATCTACTCACTTTACACATCAAGAACTAAAATCTTTTCTGTACTCTTTCCTATTCCAGCTCCTTTGGCAAGGTGTATTGATGTCGATGAGGAGGACACAAAGAAACGGAAATAAGAACATCCTTTTTCTTTCTTGACATGATGTAAAAAAAAGAACAAAACCCTAACAAAAACTTAAGAATTATTTGTCAATATTTCTTAAAGATAGACCAATATGAAACATAATTTTATATCATATTATAAGCCCAAGTAAGGAATCAATAATGATGATACAGATCCCCAAAAAGAATGTGGAGGGGTATATTCTCATCCAGAAAGCTGACTAAATGTGGGATGCTCACAACTGCATAAGGTTTGAGGGCTTGATGGGATGATTTTCTGTAAATCAGTGAAATGACACTGATTTCACTGATTTACACTGAAATGACTCAGTAAGACATCATAAGAAACTTGAAGAGCATGAACAGCAGTTTTTGGTGCATGAAAGGCTTATAAGACTTCATTGACTAAACATCAACACGGGGATCAAGGCATCAACAAACTCCATCATCAGCAGTATTGCAGTCCTCTAGAATTCTTTGCTGTTTAACAAGTTAAAATGATTTCCAATTAGTGAATAAATAATTATTATGTATATGTAACATAAAGAATACCATTAAAATTAAGGGTTGCTGCTTATTGACTTTGTTGATCCTTGGTGCACACCCTTCCAATACTTATTTTCTAAATAGATAATGCCTGCAGAACAAAGAGATGTAAATGGGCAAGTAGATGAGATACTGACACATGCACTGAGATAGATGCAGATAGATTTTCCATCTAGCAATGTAAGCTACCTTTCTGCAGGCAGAGTTTACTCTTGAGGTCCTGATAAGAAACTGAATGAATGCTAGACAAGTCGCTAGAAGATGTCTTCAAATTATATAATTAAAGCTGTCTGGCATACGGGGACAGCTTTATGACCATGATTATTGGTGATCTTCTGAAACCTGCAACGGTCAGAAAATACACATATACACACTCCTATTGACAAGAAAATCTATGGAAAATGGAATGTATTCCCTTAGGTTTCTTAGTTGATTGCTGCTGTCACATATTTAGACAATGCATTTAAGGAGGGTCCAGAAACTTTATGTTTTGTGGAGGGAGTGGAGATTTTTTTTTTTTTACTGGAAGAAATAAGTCACAGAATCACAGAATTGTAGGGGCTGAAGGGGAAGGGACCTTCGGAGATCATCTAGTCCAATTTCCTGCCAAAACAGGTTCACCAAAGCAGGTTGGACGGGCATGCATCCAGGTGGGTTTTGAACACCTCCAGAGTTGGAGACTCATAAAGCCCCATAACTATATCATTGGCATCTCTGAAGAAACACCAGATACATTATGGTTCACAGTAAAATTAGAAGTCTATCAGGAAGCCCAGTACTGAACTTTCATGAGTTACAAGTGGAAAATGTATTATAGAAAGTTAAAGTTACAACACAGCACGCACAGACCACAGTAAAACGCTACATGTGAAGAAAGTTTAGGAGTTGAAGTTTTAAGGTTTTCTTACAGCTATTGCAAGCTGTTCTAGTACTCACTGTTCTAGTTCTACTGATATTTACTATACATATGTATAACGATACATTGTGCCTACTCACAATATGTTCTGCTATTTTCTCTGTTATCAATAAACTTAGATACTTTTTCCTTCCTGATAATATAAACACAGTTTCCAAGTTTGGTAAAACATCTGTGTTCCAGTTAATAAAATAATATCTCTTGTATGTAAGATCATATGTATCTATATCCGTATGTATATACACATACAAAAGTGTGTGTGTATGTATGTATCTCCATAGAGTGAAGAAAAGAAAACAGAAGTGTTCAGAAGTATTTTGGACAGCTCAAACAGTTGTTACTACTACATTAAAAATATTTCTGTGGCCACAAAACCATTACACACAATTAAAATCAAGGCAAAATATACCAACAGCCAATATTCTTCTACATCCAAATGAAAGAATGACAAATTCCTTGGGTTATAACTGTCTCTCTTCAACACTGGTAATTAAGAACATTTCCTGCAAGTTATTTGAGGTGTTCATGCAGCTGTGCCACTTTATTTCCTTACACACTTAGCTTTTTAGGCTTCATAAACCCTTATCTTGAACATCCAAATTGTGATCTCAACTTGTAAAGTTGAAGATATTTTCTTCTCTGTTTCTGTTCTTTCATACATTTACATCATTACATCCAATGAGGATGCATTTACTTTATAAAATGGGCACAGTACATGGTCTAGTGCTCCCATTTTAGACAAGTGAAATGGTTATCAAACCCACAAATTTTCATGACAACAGCACCTTATTTGCTTGAGTAAAATACTTTCCCTTTCCTATAATGGAGTGATCAACTATTGATAAGTGCATGCTTCATTTCCTATCGAAAGAATTCCTTACTCTGTTCCTTCAACACCATTTCAAAGTCAAAGAAAACTTTATACCAATCAGACTGTTTTTTTCGTCTTTAGGAACATATTTCTGAACTGGAATGTTGTGGAGACATCTTCAGGGTAGCAAGCCCTCCACCAATCTGGCAAAGTTATGTTTACCAGTTCTGCCTGGACTAAAACACAAATAGCATTAGTCCTGCCCCAATATGGATGAACTGCTGATGCACAAAAATTTGTGTCATGACAAACTAGTAGGTCCCTGCAGTACAGCACATGTGCCTTCTCACCAGATCAGGTTGGAAGCAACCTGATCACTGGGCAGGTCCTGGTCGCCTGGTACTCCAATCCTATTAGTAGATCTCAGCATCCTGCTTGCACGTAAGCCAGGCTGCAGCTGCTTGATGTTGGCTCTCACCTGCCTTTCACTTCTCTGAGTAACTCTCTAGCCTGGACACTTGATAATACTTGAAAACTGTTTGAGTCAAACTTCAGTATTTGACAAATCTAATTAGAGTGGCATACATTTCACAGCCTCCACAGCATGGTTCTTTTGGTAACTTTCCAGAGATGTTTATATTAAATTGCATTAATGTTGTACTTTCGAGTCAGTTACCTTTTATTGGTAGCATTGTGATCACCCTTCAGAGCCAAAAATGTGGAAGCATGCAGAAGTTCTAAATAATCTTTATCTTAAAATTACATTGTCAGATCAAAGGATTTTCTGTGGCAGATACATGGTAGTGCATTATTTAGACTGGGCTTTTTCTTCAAACACTGGAGTCTTTTGTTAGCTGCCCAGCATTTATTTAGCCATGGAAGTAGTCTGCCACATCTTTAGAACAATTCTGAGGAAAACAAGAGATTTTTTTTTTTTAAAGTGGATTTGATAAATTCTTTATTTATCTGGTCTAAGCAGTTGTATCTCTATTATTTTTTTCAAGTTAAAGAAAAAATGTCTTACACATATCACGTTCCCCATTGCATTCTCAAAATTATTCTAGTCTTGGCCAATTTGATGTCCCTTGACATTCTCTGCAGAGAATTCTTCACAGCAGAAATAAAGATTCATTAAACTGAGATGGTAAGATGGTGTTATTTGTACAAAGCTAACAATTCTCAGTGTTTTGTGTTTCTTGTGCTTGTAATTGTTTTATAGCTCTCATTTTCATTTTTTATTACACATTCTGCTCCACATTTGGGCCTTGGCAAATTGAGAGAGTTGAGGAAATATTTCTCAAAACAGTACAATCTTTCAGTTCAAGAGCAACATTTTAAGTGCAGCCACTGTGCTATGTAGTTCCCGGCAGATGATTTTACATAATGAGTCTCTTTTTAGTAGAAACAACTCAAGTATCAATTGGTAGCTTACTCCTATTCTTACCCAGTACAAGGTGACTTTCATTAAAAAAATGGAAAAGTACATTTTTATGTTTGTGGCATTATAATTCTGGTACTGTTTTTCACGTAAATTAAAGAAATAATATTTGCTGATATAATAATCAGCACCAGATGTGTCAAATTTCTTTGATTAGAAAATGAAAGCTATAACCCCAGTTGTTTCATGTGAGTTTATATTAGACAGTGATCATAACAATTTAAGGTGTAACATCACCCATTTCAGTGGCTTTTCTGAAGCCAAATTATGCTTTAACTTTAATGAGACCATGAACACAGATAGAAGTATACAGGTACCTACAGCTGCAAAGTGAACCTTGAGGGCCTTAAGACTGTTTAGCTAATAAAAACCAAGAACATTCAGTATAGGTCAAATACACATTATTTTATAAAGTTTTTTTTTTACCACATCAGAATTTATTAGGCAAGATTCAGTCAAGAGATCCATCTACCTCTGGAACTGTACTGTTAATGACAAATACATTGAGTGCAGATATTAATTTTCTATATAGTCCACACAGTGTATTTTTCTTTGCATGATATTTTCCCAAAAGTTTTCAGTTCCCTCTCAAAGTTCAAATATTTTACCACATCGTTAGTTTTCCTAAAAGAAAAAAAATACAGTTCTTTCAGATGACCTTTCTTTCTTCCTTGCTTTCATAATAGGCAAGCAAAGAATACAATTTAAGCTATTTTAAATACTTCACATATTAATCAGAAACAAAATTTACACTTAAAGTATTTGTGTACTAAGCATACGAAGAAAAACAATAGTCTAATGAAATTGAAATAGTCACACTAAGATTAGCAGCTGAGCATTTTCATTAGACATTTATTATCTTCCCTTCTTTTCATCATCTTTTCGTAAAAACGTTAATGTATTAATCAATCTATGCATGGATTTCATAAACATTGTGGTGTTACCTTTCTATTAATAGATTCAATATATGCCATGCAATATATTGATTATGAAAAAAAATCTTAAGTTGAAAAGCTTGTTTCATTCAAGGTTAAAGAAAGTTTGGATTGATAAATGCATACAATAGAAAAAACCTACAATGAGGTGGGATTCAATTGCTTATCATCTGGTGTCACCTGGGATGCCCCAAAGTATCTGAGGTATTGGTATGGGGCTGACAGATACGATACAGAAATACCAGAAGAACCTTGCATTTTAAAACATCAGATAGGTCACATACCTCACATCCCTTAAAAGCAGATTAGTCACATGTTCAGGCAACTGAATGAACTTAGACTTTAGACTACGCAGAAACTCACTTTTCTTTCTTTAAGCCATATGATACTGTATAGAATCATAGAACGGTTAGAGTTGGAAGGGACCTTAAAGACCATCTTGTTCC